>SJYC01081006.1:0-31640 GCA_006408675.1 Madoqua kirkii | reverse complement strand
GCAACTTTGACCTGGGGTTCTGCAGGCTCTCTGCTGCCCACAAGGTCTTCTGTGAACCTCACTTTAGGGGCCCTGAGGACTCTTCGGGACGTTTCTGTAGGTCTTCTGTCTGCTGTTTGCTTTGGGGCTCTCTTGATGGCAGTAGCATTGCTTTCCAGTTCCTCGGCCTGATCGGGCTTTTGAAAGGGCTCCTGGGAACCGGCCGGGCCTTCCACGGTCTTCTTCTGAAATGCTTTTCGCCGACTCCTGACGCCAGTGAAGTTTTCTGCTGAGTCCAGGGTCCTCCTTGACATTTCCTTGGCCGTCTTGATCTTGTTCTCATCGCCCGCAGGTTCTGTGTGCACGGCTTCCCCTGGAGTCTGTGCGGGCCTGCTGAGCGCTGAGGGCTCGTCTACAGCCACTTTTCCTGGTAGTGACCTGAGCTGTCTCTGTCTACCTGTTCTCCTGGTGACTGGTTGTGCTGGTGGAGACCGGCGGGGCGCTGGAGCTGACGTAACCTCACTCACTGGTTCCTTGGCCCCATCTCGCTTTTGGAAGAGCTCTTTGGCACCGGCCAGGTCTTCCAGGGGTTGGGTCTTTTCCTTCAGTGTTCTTAGCCGGCTCCTGACCCCAATTACATTTTCTACTGGATCGAGTTTCTGCTTTGAATTTTCCTTCAACACTCTGTTGTCTTTTTCATCACGTACAGGCTCGCAGTGTGTGGTTTCCCCTGGTGTCTGTGTGGGTACTCTGAGCGCCAATGGCCTTTCTATGTCCACTTTCTCTGGTGACGCCTTAAGCCGCCTCCTTCTGCTTGTTGGTCTGGTGATGGGTTTTGCCGGAGACTGGCGGGGCATTGGAATGGTTGTAACATCACTCTCTGGTTCTTTGACCAGGTCTGGGTCTTGGAAGAGCTCTTTGACACTGGCTGGGTCTTCCAGGGGTTGGGTCTTTTCCCTCCGTGTTCTTAGCCGACTCCGGCCTCCAGTGACATTTTCTGCAGGATTGAGTTTCTGCCTTGGATCTTCCTTCCGCACTCTGCTGTCTTTCTCATCACATTGGGCTGGCCCTGCGTGCTTTCCCCTGGTGTCGGTAGGGGCTCTTTGTTGACTTTCTCTGGTGATGACTTGGGCCGCCTCTTTCTGCTTGTTGGTCTGGTGACCGGTTCTGCTGGTGGGGATGGGCGGGGGCCTGGAGCTACTGTAACATCACTGTCTGCTTCTCTGGCCTGATTTGGCTTTTGGAAGAGCTCTTTGACACTGGCTGAGTCTTCCAGGGGTTGGGTCTTTTTCTTAAGTGTTCTTAGCCGACTCCTGATGCCTGTTACATTCTCTGCAGCACTCAGTTTCTGCCCTGAAGTTTCCTTCAACACCTTGGTGTCTTTTCCTTTGCCTACAGGCTCTGTGTGCATATCCCCTAGTGTCTGTGTGGGCCCTGTGGACGCTGAGGGCTCTTCCACGGCCACTTTTCCCGGTGGTGGCCTGAGCTGTCTCTGTCTGGTCGTTCTCCTGGTGACTGGTTGTGCTGGTGGAGACTGGCAGGACGCTGGAGTGGCTTTTACGTCACTCGCTGGTTCCTCAGTCTGGCTGGGCTTTTGGAAAGGCTCATTGACTCTGGCTGGGTCTTCTGTGGGTTGGGCCTTTTCTTTAACGTTTCTTAGCCGACTCTTGACGCCAGTTACATTTTCTGCTGAGACCAGTTTTTGCCTTGAAGTTTTCTTACACACTTTGATGTCTTTTGCATCCTTTACAGCTTCTTTCTGCACGCGTGTGGCTTCCCCCAGAGTCTGGGAGGGCCTCCTATGTGCTGAGGGCTCTTCTATACCCACTTTCTCTGGCGATGACCTGAGTTTCTTTCTACCTGTTCTCCTGGTAACTGGTTCTGCTGGTGATTTACAGGGTATGGCGGGGGTCTGGCCATCAATTACTATGGGTTGCTTTGCATGATCTGGGCTTTGGAAGAGCTCTTTGAAGCCACTCAGGTCTTCCAGGGGCTGGGCTTTCTCCTTAGGTATCCTTGGCCGCCCCTTGCGTGCAGCTACATTTTCTGCAGAGTCCGGTTTCTCTTCTGGAGCTTCCTGAAACACTGCAGTGCCTCTGTCACCAGCTTCTGGTTCTCTAGGTGAGCGTGTGGTTTCCCCTGGTGTTTGCTGAGGCTTCCTGAGGGCTGAGCAGTCTTCCTGCCTGACCACTGTCTTGGACGGTGTCCTGAGATGCCCCCTTCTACCTGGTGTTATGGTGACTGGTTCTGGTTGTGGAGACTGGCAGAGCATTTTAGGGATACTGTTATCAGTCACTGGTTCCTTGGATTGGCGTGGGGTTTGGAAGAGCTCTTTAAAGCCAGTCAGGTCTTCCAGGGGCTGGGCCTTTTCCCTGAGTGATGCTCTTGACCGCCTCTTGCTTCCAGTTAAACTTTCTGCTGAGTCCAGTTTCTGCTTTGGAGTTTTCTTAAATGCTTTTTCTTCACCATCACCTGCTGGTTCTCCTGAGTGCCTGGGTCCCCCTGGAGTCTGTGCGGACCTCCTGAGAACTGAGAGCTCCTCCTCTATGTCCACTTTCTGGGGAGGTGACTTGAGCCATCTCTTCTCACTTGTTGGTGTGTTGAATGGTTCCGCTGGTGGAGATTTACAGGGCATTGTGGTGAGTTTGTCATCAGTCATTGCTCCATTTGCACGATCTGGGGTTTGGAAGAGCTCTTTGAAGCCATCCAGGTCTTCCAAGAGTTGGGCCTTTTCCTGGGGTGTCCTTGGCCGCCTCTTGCTTGCAGTTAAGTTTTCTGCAGGGTCTGGTTTCTCTTCTGGAGTTTCCCAAGACACTGCCTTCCTTCTGACACCACCCTCTGGTTCTTTGGGTGAGTGTGTGGTCATCCCTGGTGTATGTGTAGGCTTCCTGAGAGCTGAGCGGTCTTCCTGCATGTCCACTTTTTGGGAAGGTGTTCTGAGACTTCCCCTTCTACCTGGTGTTATGTTGCCTGGTTCCAGTGGTGGCGACTGACAGAGCACGTTAGAGGTTTTGAGAACAGCCCTTGGCTCCTTGGTATGATCTGGGGTCTGGAAGAGCTCTCTGAAGCCAGTCAGGTCTTCTAGAGATTGGACCTTTTCCTTGGATATTCTTAGCTGCTTCTTAATTCCAGTCACATTTTCTGCAGGGTCCAGTTTCTGCCTTGGTGTTCCTGTGAATGCTTTGATGTCTTCAAAATCACCTGCTGCTTCTCCTGAGTGCCTGGTTCCTGCTGGAGTCTGTGCAGACCTCCTGAGCACCAAGAGCTCCTCCTCTATGTCCACTTTCCGGGGAGGTGACTTGAGTCGTCTCTTCTTACTGGTTGGCGTGTTGACTGTTTCTGCTGGTGATTTATAGGATGTTTTGGTGGTTCTGGCATCTGTCATTGGTTCCCCGGCTTGATCCGGGGTTTGGAAGAGCTCCTTGAAGCCAGTCAGGTCTTCCAGGGACTGGGCCTTTCCCTTGGGTGCCCTTGGTTGCCTCTTGGCAGAAGGTACCTTTCCTGCAAGGTCTAGCATCTTTTCTGGAGCTTCCTGAGACACTGCAATGCCCCTGTCACCACCCTCTGGTTCTTTGGATGACAGCGTGGTTTTTCCTGGTGTTTGTTGAGGTTTCCTGAGAGATGAGAGGCCTTCCAGCACATTCACTTTCTGGGAAGGTGTCCTACTTGGTGTGTTGACTGTTTCTGCTGGTGATTTATAGGGTGTTTTGGTATCTGTCATTGGTTCCCTGGCTTGATCTGGGGTTTGGAAGAGCTCCTTGAAGCCAGTCAGGTCTTCCAGGGGCTGGGCCTTTCCCTTGGGTGTCCTTGGTCGCCTCTTGGTTGCAGGTACCTTTCCTGCAAGGTCTAGCAACTCTTCTGGAGCTTCCTGAGACACTGCAATACCCCTGTCACCACCCTCTGGTTCTCTGAGTGACTGTGTGGTTTCTCCTGGTGTTTGTTGAGGTTTCCTGAGAGCTGAGAGGTCCTCCTGCACATTCACTTTCTGGGAAGGTGTCCTGAGACATCCCCTTCTACTTGGTGTGCTGACTGGCTCTGATTGTGGAGATTTACAGGGTGTTTTGGTGGTTTTGTCATCAGTCATTGGTTCCTTGGCTTGATGTGGGGTTTGGAAGAGTTCTTTGAAGCCAGCCAGGTCTTCTAGAGGTGGGGCCTTCCCCTTGGGTGTCCTTGGCCTCCTCTTACTTCCAGCAGAATTCTCTGCAGGGCCCAGTTTCTGCTTTGGTGTTTCCTTAAATGATTCAGTGATTTTATCATCATCTCCTGGTTCTCTGCACCATGTATGCATGGTTTGTCCTGACGCTGCTGTGGGTCTCCTGAGCACTGACAGTTCTTTCTCTGTATCCACCTTCTCAAGAAGTGTCCTGAGCTGTCTCTTTCTATTGGTTGGTGTGACAATTAACTCCGGTTGGGAAGATGTGCAGAGCATTTGGGGTGTTTTGAGAACAGCCCTTGGCTCCTTGGTATGATCTGGGGTCTGGAAGAGCTCTCTGAAGCCAGTCAGGTCTTCTAGAGATTGGACCTTTTCCTTGGGTGTTCTTAGCTGCCTCTTAATTCCAGTCACATTTTCTGCAGGGTCCAGTTTCTGCCTTGGTGTTTCCATGAACGCTTTGATGTCTTCACCATCACCTGCCGCTTCTCCTGAGTGCCTGGTTCCCCCTGGAGTCTGTGCAGGCCTCCTGAGAGCTGAGAGCTCCTCCTCTATGTCCACTTTCCGGGGAGGTGACTTGAGTCGTCTCTTCTTACTTGTTGGCGTGTTGACTGGTTCTGCTGGTGGAGATTTACAGGGTATTGTCGTGGGTTTTTCATCTGTCATTGTTTCCTTGGCTTGATGTGGAGTTTGGAAGAGCTCCTTAAGGCCAGCCAGGTCTTCCAGTAGTGGGGTCTTCCCTTGGGTGTCCTTGACCTCCTCTTGGTTGCAGGTACCTTTCCTGCAAGGTCTAGCATCTCTTCCGGAGCTTCCTGAGATACTGCAATGCTTCTGTCACCTGCCTCTGGTTCTCTGGGTGATTGTGTGGTTTCCCCTGGTGTTTGCTGAGGTTTCCTCAGAGCTAAGAGGTCTTCTGGGACATCCATTTTCTGGGAAGGTGTTCTGAGACGTCCCCTTCTAGTTGGTGTTATGTTGACTAGTTTCAGTTGTGGAGACTGGCCGAAAATTCTGGGGGTTTTGACGATAGCCCTTGGCAGCTTGGTATGATCTGGGGTCTGGAAGAGCTCTCTGAAGCCAGTCAGGTCTTCTAGAGACTGGACATCTTCTTTAGGTGTCCTTGACCGCCTCTTAATTCCAGTCACATAATCTGCAGGGTCCATTTTCTGCCTTGGTGTTTCCTTGGACACTTTGATGTCTTCATCACCATCTGCTGGTTCTCTATCTGAGTGCCCAGTTCCCCTTGGTGTTTGTTGAGGTTTCCTGAGAGATGAGAGCTCCTCCTCTACGTCCACTTTCTGGGAAGGTGTCCTGAGACGCCCCCTTCTACTTGATGTGTTGACTGGCTCCGGTTGTGGGGATTTACACGGTGTTTTGGTGGTTTTGGCATCTGTCATTGGTTCCTTGGCTTGATCTGGGGTTTGAAAGAGCTCCTCGAAGCCAGTCAGGTCTTCCAGGGGCTGGGCCTTTCCCTTGGGTGTCCTTGGTTGCCTCTTGGTTGCAGGTACCTTTCCTGCAAGGTCTAGCATCTCTTCTGGAGCTTCCTGAGACACTGCAATGCCCCTGTCACCACTCTCTGGTTCTCTGGGTGACTGTGTGGTTTCTCTTGGTGTTTGTTGAGGTTTCCTGAGAGCTGAGAGGTCCTCTTGCACATTCACTTTCTGGGAAGGTGTCCTGCGACATCCCCTTCTACTTGGTATGCTGATTGGCTCTGATTGTGGAGATTTACAGGGTGTTTTGGTGGTTTTGTCATCAGTCATTGGTTCCTTGGCTTGATGTGGGGTTTGGAAGAGTTCTTTGAAGCCAGCCAGGTCTTCCAGAGGTGGGGCCTTCCCCTTGGGTGTCCTTGGCCTCCTCTTACTTCCAGCAGAATTCTCTGCAGGGTCCAGTTTCTGCTTTGGAGTTTCCTTAAACAATTGGATGCTTTTAGCATCTCTTGGTTCTCTTTGAGTGGGCGTGGCTTTCCCTGGTGTTTCCAAGAGCTTCCTAACATCTGAAAACCTCCTACATCCACTTTCTGGGAAGGTGTCTTGAGCTGTGTACTCATTCTGGTGGGTGTGCTGACTGCTCCTGGCCTGGGAGACTTACTGCTCATCTTTGTGGCTTTTTTCTCTTCATCCGTCACTTCCTTGGCATGAACTGGGGTCTGCTGGAGACTCAGGATGTCCACCTGCTTCTCTTCGGGCTCTGTGTCCTGCGATCTCTGGAGGGTGGTCAGGTCTGCCGCTGGTTCACACTTTAGCTCCGAGGCTCTTCTTGATCTCCTCACAGCTATTGTCTTTTCAGAATTTTCTTTCGATTCAATGTTTTGCTTACATTGTTTGAAAGACTTTTCACTTTCCTTTGTGTCTGTCTCCAGCTTCGGCTCTGGTTGTGGTGTTTTCCTCAGACGTCTTCCCAAGATGTCCTCAACGGTGTCAGATTTTGCATCTTGGTTCTCTGGCCCTGTACCCGGCATCTGCACACCACTGAGCTCCACAGACCTTCTAGACCTGTTTGCACTTGATGTTGCCTTTGGAGTCGCTGACGTGGACACTGGAGTTTTCATCTCAGCAGCTGCGGTTTTATTTGCGCTCTTCGGTGTTTTCACAGGATCTTTGCTCATTTTAATACTGGGACGTCTCAAGGCAGGGCTTGCAGAACTTTGATCAGATGGCCCTTTCGCTATATCCTGAGTCCTAGGAAACACATTCTCGCCTATAAAATATTAAAACACACATGATAAACATATTCTGTTCACTGTGTTGTGCCAATTTGCTATCTGATTCTCATAACATATTACCTAAAAGCTAGTGCTGGCTCCCATCCACACCCCAGGATATGAGGCTGTCTCTATCAGACAGAGATAAATCTGTCTGATGTGAACCACACCCATGTATGAACAATGCTGCTGCTGCTGCTAAGTCACTTCAGCCATGCCCGACTTTGTGCGACCCCATAAAATGCAGCTCACAAGGCTCCCCCCGTCCCTGGGATTCTACAGGCAAGAATACTGGAGTGGGTTGCCATTTCCTTCTCCAATGCATGAAAGTGAAAAGTGAAAGTGAAGTCACTCAGTTGTGTCTGACTCTTAGTGACCACATGGACTGCAGCCTACCAGGCTCCTCCACCCATGGGATTTTCCAGGCAAGAGTACTGGAGTGGGGTGCCATTGCCTTCTCTGATGAATAATGTTACGGGTGCTGTAAAGTGAGGTCATCATAGGTGGTGGTAAGGAGCTACAGGAATTAGGTAAAAGAAAAATAATTCCTTAGCAGGGGTTCCCTGGGACTTCCCTGGTCGTCCAGTAGTTAAACCTTCACCTTCCAATGCAAGAGGTATGGCTTGGATCACTGGCTGGGGAGCGAAAATCCCACATGCCTCTTGGTTAAAAAAAACCCGAAAATATAGAAGCAGTATTGTCATGAATTCAATAGACTTGAAAAATAGTCCACATTAAGAAAAAGAAAATCTTAAAAAAGAAAGAGGGGTCCTCTGAAGGCTGCCACCAAGGTCTCAGTGACACAGACATTTTTCACCAAACCAGAGAAACAGCTGTTCAGTCTGCTGGACCACCAATGCAATAACGGGGATTATACTCAGCGTGCTTAGGATCTGTGTCACACAGGAAACATGTATGTTTCGGTGACAGGAAGCACCTCAAGCATAGCACGCTATTCTCGCTACGACAGGCACGTGGTGATCAGTGTGAATGGCAGAGAAGATAGACACTGTGTGTCCATCTCATACTCATCCTACAGCGGGCGTCCACCCCAGAGAAGCCACAGTACCTGGGTGGTGCACATCTGCTCCTTCTCTTTGCTGACAGCACTTTCACATCTGAATAATTTACATACAAGTATGATGAGAGCTTCCCCTCTAGCTAAGTTGGTAAACAATCTGCCTGCAATGCAGGAAACACAGGTTCGATCCCCCGGATCAGGAAGATTCTCTGGAGAAGGAAATGGCAATCCACTCCAGTATTCTTGCCTGGAGAGTCCCATGGACAGAGGAGCCTCGCAGGCTACAGTCCATGGGGTCGCAAGAGGCGGACACAACTTAGCGCCTAAACCACCACCATGATGAGAGAGGCTTCCCAGGTGGCACTAGTGGTAAAGAACCCACCTGTCAATGCAAGAGACTTAAAAGACACAGGTTTGATATCTGGGTGGGGAAGATCCCCTGGAGGAAGGCATAGCAACCCATTCCAGTATTCTTGCCTGGAGAATCCCATGGCCAGAGGAGTCGGTGGGCTAAATACAGTCTATGGGATCACAAAGAGTCAGACCCAACAAGCGACCTAGCGTGCGCACGCGCGCGCACACACGCACACACACACACACACACTCGGCTGCTTGTCAAGTGTGATGAGAGATGATTACACTTGGCTGCTTGTCAACCTCTTCACTTAGGCAAGATGAAGAAGGCCACATGCACACAGGGAGCTTAAGGTTAGTAAACGGGTTTGCTTTTTTATGCAAGTCTCTGAAAGCCAGTGCTGGTTCCACTGCTGATAGAAACTCCCCCTATAAACAATGGGACAAAGAAGCTGGACAGCATAGTTTGTCAGGAGCATCTGTTGTGGAGAGATAATACCATAGCTGTTGTAACAAAAGACTGTCTACAGTTCTGACTGAAAAGATCAAAGTGCTAGGGTAAAAAAAGGAAACCAACCAAAATTTTCCAAAGTGCACAGCAGAGGTTTCTCTCCTGAATGAGGTCCTGGAAGCTCTTCTCCAAGCAAATCCTCTGAATTTGGAAAAGTCGGAGGACACATACTCATCCTTTGCGGTTTCTCTTTCACTGGTGTCTTGAACATTTCAGGCAGCCCTGTTACACAACAGTGGAAAAGCAGTTAGTAGACTGCCCATACCTGCAAACAAGTGTGCCCGTCCTCAAGCACAAAAGAGGGGATAGCAGAAGGTAAATAATAGATCACCCCCTAGAATTCCTGGGATACAGAGTCTTAGGAAGGGTGATGCTGGTTGTGAACCCATTTTTAGAAGCAGGCACTGGGGAGTTAGATCATTTATCATGTCTCCTCCGTTCTTCTTCTTGGAAAGAAGATCTAATGGAGGAGGTCATCATCCGCAGTCTTTTAGAGCATTCTCCGATGTGAGCACTGCAGAGGCCAGAGATTGCCCTGTGGAGTCTCCCTACCATGCCTGCCGAAACCTAGGGCCCTCAAGCTCCTTGAAAAAGTCCTCAGGGATGCAGTTCTGGAGTTTATGTACAAACAAAATGTCTCCAGATTTTAAAAGTGATATAGGACTGCCCATTTTTAGAACTCTCAAGTAATAATATCACCTTCTTTTCATTTTAACACCAAAGGGCAGTACTAACAAAACCTCAAGCAGGAAAAAAAAATACAGTTCTCCAAAGGGAAGATTTAAGTTTCTCAAACATTCATTATCCCCCATGCTCCTTATTCTTCTCATTCTGACAACAATGGATCAAAAAGATGCCCTCAGGCTGGCAGTGTCTGCAAAGTGTGTTTGGGAGCCTGTTCTGAAGGTGCCCAAGCCAGCCAAACCCCTTAAAACCTCATCCATCCACTACTGCTCAGGCGTCACTGAAAATATCCAGGATATTTAGGCTTCATCATGTGTTAATGTTTTGTCATAAAGTACTAATGCTGAGGGCGACCATTGTTGCACGTCTACAGAATGTTTTGAAGGAAGGCTGAGAACATCCACACCCCACGTGCTAAGTATTTAAACTTCTCTTCATCTTTGTCTTGTTTCATGACATATACCTTAATACACTCTCAGTGTGCACAATTTACAGGGATACACAGATACACATGGAGCTGCATGTTGGGTGGTATTAAGCTCCATTTTTAGAAAAAAATTTTATTTATTTATGTTTGGCTGTGCTGGGGGGTCTTCACTGTTGAGTGGGCTTTTCTCTGGTGGTGGCAAGTGGGGGCTGCTCTTGCGTTACAGTCCAGGCTTCTCACGGCGGTGGCTTCTCTTGCTGCAGGACACGGGCTCTGGAGCGCAGGCTCAGGACTTGAGGCGCATGCGCTTAGTTACTCGACAGCACATGGGATCTTCCCAGACCAGGGCTCGAACCAGTCTCCCGCACTGGCAGGTGGATGCTTATCCACTGAGTCACCAGGGAAGCCTGAGCTCAAGTTTTTTTCCCCTCAGGGAGCACTCTGTCAGAATGCTGATTACCACTGCTCTCTACATTTTTGTAGTTTGCTTTGAAAAAGCTAAATGTGTTGCTCCAGATGTGACTTTAATTAGAGGGCATCTTGCATTGTTATATAAGTGGTATGGTAATTTTCCCATCTGAAAATCTGCCAGGAGACAAAAAAGGGATGCCACCTAACGGATGCAAGTGTCACCTCCCCCCAGAAGTGGGAGCGCAGAATGGAAGCCTCTGGGCAAGCCGTGCACCGATAGCGTCAAATCTCACAGCCAGGCCCTGCCGTGGCCCTGACCTGGTCCAAGCGCAAGCAGGCCACATCACACTTATAACAATGGCAACACTGGCTCAACTACAAAAGGTTCAAGGAAGCCCTTCCACAGGCCTTTGTTCCATAAAACAAGGGGAGGAAGTCTTCAAGAAGCAAAATATCACTTAAATCAAATACCCCAACTCTGGAGCAAACTATTGGTAGAGATGCAAAGAAAGGGCAATTATACGAGCGAGCCTGCTTTCCTCACCAACCACAGTGGCTGCCAGCTTCCCTGCACGTGTGCTGCCGTCCCAGCCAGCGACGTGCGTTCACTTAGGTACACCAAGGAGCTACCTAATGGCACACAGAGCTATACTCCATATCCTGTAGTAACTCACAATGGAAAAGAATTTTAAAAAGAATAGAGCCGTCACCTGGTGGTCCAGCGGTTAAGGATTCGCCTTCCAACGTACTGGACATGGGTTTGATTCCTGGTCAAGAAACTAAGATCCCATTTGTCAGAGGGGCAACTAAGCCTGCGTGTCTCAACTACTGAGCCTGCGTCACCATGGCTAGAGAGAAGCCTGCATGCCACAAAGAACTGACACAGCCAGATGCGTGAAACAGCTAAACAAAGATTTTTTAAAAAATAATTATATACATATATATTTGAATCTCTGAGCTATACACTTAAAACTAACACAACACTAAACCAACTACTCTTCAATCCGAAGGGAAGACAAGTGTGCATTTCCGTCTGCTTCCAGCAGGACGTGTGACTGCAAATCGTCGGGGACCGGTCCTTTCACTCCAGTCCAGCTCCCTCTTCCTTGAACACCATGTCGCAGCCCGTCCCCGCCCCCGAGTTGTCTGGATTATTTATCTTCCTGTCCCAGGCACAACAGATAAACAAACAAGACGCCCACCCAGGTGGGACCCCCACAGGAGGAGGACAGGGCCCTGGTTTATAAGAGTCAGGGCTATGCTTTTACCTGAAAGATCTTCACTGAAGTCCCTTGGTTTGCTGACCATGAAGCTGTTTATCACCCTGTAGGGCCGAGCCGGTGCGCTCACTTTCTCGAGCTGAGCTTTCCCTACGACGATCGTGCAGGGAGAGTTCGCGTGGCCAGTGCTGAACTGACTGTGAACGGGGCCGGGCGGCTTCTGGAAAATGATCGGGAGATCGACAACACGTCAAAGCCTGAAAGCCACCCTAAGCGTGCCCCTGACTCATCAAGAGCATGCGCCACGCTGGAACACACACCTTCGGAGTGCTGGCTCTTCTCTGCCGTCTGCCCAGCTGCTTGGGAAGGCCACGTTTCACAGCTTTATTCTGGGCCTGCTTGGCACCAAGTTTCACTACATCTGCCCATGATCTTGCCACTGTCACAAGAAAGAGATGCGGAGACGTTCCCAAACCGGCACCCACAGAAAAGTCCACCTCAAACCCCATCTGCAGACACCAAGGACTCACCGATCAAATTGGCCTCCGAGGCACCACTCCTTCTCCTGGAGAAAATCGTCTGGAGGATCCCGTGCTGGCTCCGCTCCAGGGATGCTCTCTGGGGAGGGAGGCTGCCGCTCCGTCTCCCTCCTTTCCTGGGGACATCTGTCTGATGCGGGGACCTGCCGACCCCCGACACGCAAGACGCCTTGGACAGCCTGCGGCATCGGTCAGGAGCGGCCGCAGAAGCGTGGACGGCGTTAGCAGCCGGAGAGCTCATGAAGGCATCCGTTGAGGTCACTTCCAGACGGACTTCTGAAGAATCTTCGTCCCTGATGGCTGCGGCTGCTCCTGGCAATTGGAATGTGTGTAGGAAACCTTACCGCAAATGTAACATCTGTGTAATGAATGTGAAAACCCTACCCACTCAACAGTTTTAGTTGTGTAAATCTCAAAGCACCGACTGCCCCGCTAGTGTCTGTCAAGCGCACAGTGGAGATAGGAGTCTGCGTCTCTCATTTGAAAAGAAGGGGGAAAATAAAGCACTAAGTCTTAACTGAGGCATTTCCAGTGGAAAGGTGGAAGGAACTTCCTGATGAGTGGGGCTCTGATCTATATCCAAGGAAACAACCTCTGTGGGAGTCTAACCACCTTGGGTCAGCATGGGTTCCAAATCCATTGGAAGGTTGGGTTTGGCCCATTTCCGGGGCTCATACAAAAGAGGTGGGAAGGAGACATACCTCATGCTCCTATACCAGCAGGAAAAGAAAATTCACTGAAATGAAAAGAAATTAAACCTCTCTAGAGATGTAAGATCATAGCCCTAAAGGGTCAGTGATGAAAAACTCTAAAGAGCTGACGGTCAAAACCATTGTGTGCATGCCATCCAAGCTCTCTTTCACCTTGCCATTCTAAAAGGGAAAAAAGTCTTACAGCTCTGCCTTTCCCCGAGCCTGACCACTTGGCCCAGAAGTGTGCTCAGCAGGCTGCCTCTGCAGAGAAGGGAGGTCCTGAGCACCCACCTGTGCTCAGCCACCCTTGGGCTGTGGTTCGGAACTCAGGGGTGAGGGCAACCATTGTTGCATGTCTACAGAATGTTTTGAAGGAAGGCTGAGAACATCCACACCCCACATGCTAAGTATTTAAACTCTTCTTCATCTTTGTCTTGTTTCGTGACATATACTTTAATACACTCTCAGTGCGCACAATTTACAGGGACACACAGATACACATGGAACTGCATGTTGGTGGTATAAACTCCATTTTTTAAAAAAAATTTTATATTTTTAATTAATTTTATATTTATTTATTATTTTATTAATTTATTTGTGTCTATTTATTTATTTATTTGTTTGTTTGTTTTGTGTGTCAGGGGTCCATTTGCCAACACTTCTGAAATGCGTTCTCACAGAGATGTTGATGCTTTTTACTTTTCTATTAGAAAGAAGGTCTCCACTGTCATTCTACTAGTGTGAGAGTTTTGGAAAGAGTAAAAAAAAAAAGTGTTCGTCACTTCAGTTGTGTCCAACTCTTTGCCACGTCAAGGACTGTAACCCACCAGGCTCCTCAGTTGGTGGGATTTCCCAGGTGAGAATGGTGGAGTGTGTTACCAGTCCCTTCTCTAGGGGATTTTCCTGAGCCAGGAATCAAATCCGGGTCTCCCGTGCTGCAGGCGGATCCTTTACTGCTGAGCCACCAGGGAAGCCCTTGGAAAGAGTGTGGACCAGGATGAACGCCATCATCAGACCCCAGGGGGAGACCTGTAGGGAACCTCACCTTGATGATTTTCTTCAGGACGGTGGGCGTGTGGGCGGCCAGTGACCGTCTTTGCTTTGGCGTCTCTCCTCTTTTGAGAGGTGTGTTGGGAGGTAAGTTTTCGTCGAATAATTCAGGTCTCAGGCAACCCCCAAAGGAGACCCGCCTCCTCTTCGCAGCCACACCCTCCATCTTATCTAGAGGAATGGGCACAGATGTCAGAGTGCAAAGGAAACCGCGCCCCAGGTGGGACCTGCTTCCACTAACCATCGAGGACAAACCTACTGCGAGTTCACGGAGTCCCCCACCTGCATGCTCTCCTGATGCTGCTGCAGCTAATGAGAAAGATCCAGGACAAACCACGAAATGCCAAGGCCCAACGCGACACTGCAAGACTCTGTTCACACGCTGACAAGCCCGGTGCGGACGGAGCCTCAGAAGGGCGTGGCTAATCAAGGGTCCCCACTGTGGACCCGGGGATGCCAGCGATGAGCTCCAGCCGTGGACTGAGTAGGCTTTCCCAAGGGACTCACACTCAGGCCTCACCCAGACCTGCACGTGAGTGGAACCAGGGGCTGGAAGCTTCTCCCAGAGATCTAGACAGACGGGCTCAACTACACACCTTTGTGAACTGCTTATCAACACAAACCCTTGTCTAAGTGACATGCCCCATTTGTGATACTCATGGGGAACACCACGAAGTCATGCGCGTTGAGTCTAATTTCAGAACCACATCCCCCACCCCATGGGCTCTCTGTAGATGCAGAGCCGACAGCCGGGCACAGCCTGAGCACCCAGGGGGTCCCCGTGAGGACTGTGAGCCGGGCACAGCCTCTGAGCACCCAAGGTTCCCCCTGAGGACTGTGAGCCGGGCACAGCTGCTGAGCACCCGGGGTTCCCACCGAGGACTGTGAGCCGGGCACAGCCTCTGAGCATCCAGGGGTCCCCTTGCAGACTGTGAGCCGGGCACAGCCTCTGAGCACCCGGGGTTTCCCCCTGAGGACTGTGAGCTGGGCACAGCCTCTGAGCACCTGGGGGTCCCCTCTGAGGACTGTGAGCCGGGCACAGCCTCTGAGCACCCAGGATTCCCCCCTGAGGACTGTGAGCCCGGCACAGCCTCTGAGCACCTGGGGACCCCTTGGGAGCGTGGGAGGCTCCTGAGCTGCACCGCCTGCCCCACGGGTCACCTCTCTGCTGCCCGCAGCATGCCATCAGGTGGCTTCCCCACTTGCAGAAGGAAGAGAATACGACACCTGTCCCACTGGCCTGCCTGTGCCAACACGGAGGCTGGGGAGCCAGTGTTTGAAGGGCACCCACAGCAGCGCCTGGCACGTAAACCCACGGAGGCGGCCTATGGGTGTTCTAGGAACCACTCCACATGGGAAGATTTCCAAGATTTCCACTGCTTATTCTAAAGGCTCAGCCTATAGGATCTAAGAGCTTATAGTTCAGAACTGAACTCCTATGAAAAGCAATTATACTCAAGCTTATTCTCCCAAGAATCAAATATATTTTGGGGCCGCCCTATCTCCTTAGATCCCTGCTAATTCTTCTCTAGTAGCCAGTACCTCGTCTGATTGGTGGGTTACTAGGGCTTTCACATCAATCTATGATGATGAATATGACTCTTGTCGCGGTCCCTTAGCGTCTCACGGAGCGAATCATTAGCAAATGAAGGAAAGGACTGCTAATTCACATCTAGACATAAGGTTGGTATAAACTTGGGGTGGAAATAAACGGACAGTTAAATAGACTTACTTGTAGAATCACCGAAGCTGCTGACTTCAGCTGCATCAAGGCCGGATAACCCAGGCCCCACTTGTCCAGTTGCTGGGCCCAGCTTCTCAGCTTTGTTAAGAAGATCGCTCTGAATCTTCCTTTCAACTTGAAGGGCCAGTGAAGCTGAGATCATCGGAGGTGAAATCTCAGTTTCTGCAGTCAGATGGTCAACATTTGCAGGCACACTCTTCCTCTTTCTAGAGAAAAGCTTTTCTGGTGTATTTTCAAAACTCTCAACTTTAACAGGTGTTTGATTTCCAGGCAAGGACTTCTGGGGAGTGAACATGTGGTCATCTGCCCTGGAGCCTTCACTTTGGTCTAGACTCTGGGATACACGGCCACCGCCAGCACCCGGGTCTGCACTCCGCCGCCTCCGGGAGGGGCTGTGTGGTGAACTCCGCACGGGCATCGTGGTTTGCTGTGAATACCGCACGGGGGTCCTGGTTTTCCTTGTCTCCGTCTCCGTGCAGGCAATGACAGGACTCTTGGGCTCCTTGGGCGTCGGAACCGGCTCCTCGCTCTCCTCTCCCTCAGTCTGGCTACTTCCTTGCTCCCCAAAACCGGGGTCTGCCTTCATGTGGGGGCTTTGGCCCGACTTCCATCTGGATTTGGGGGAGACCAGAGTCTCGTCCTGTAACCCATCAGCGCTTTCTCTCCCCGTTGTGCAGTGACGCTGCGGTCCTGATTTTCTGCGATTCTGCAGAGCACTGACTTTTCCTGGGTTCACATCTAACTCCACTTTCATTGACTCGTAAAGCTTCCTAAAGGGAGACTCACTTTGGTCACTCCTCTTAAGATACTGTATGGAAGAAAGAGCCTTCGGTTCTTCACACAGGCCCCTGATGCTACACTGGGATCTTCTTTCGAGTCCCCAGGGGTGGGATCCGCCGCGCCTCTGCGGGTATCTCCAGGAAGTTCTGAGGAACGAACACGACTGGGTGTTTTCCTGCCCACATGGTCTTCCCAGCGCCCCGAGACGGCGAGTGCGGCCGTGACGTCTTCCCCGTGGGCCACAGGCCTTCCCGAAACAGCTTCTTCCGTTACTTCTGAACAGGCACTGGAATCTTGAGCTTTCCCTTCTTGACAATGAATTATGAAATAAGAAGAAGTTTGAGATTTTCTCAATGATTTTAACATGCGCAATATGCACATTTTGGAAACTATTTCAAATTGTCTTAAAAACCTAACTTTTCACTTGGCCTAAAACTTTCTTGTTTAAAAGAAAGGCATGGTGACAGTGTTCTGACACTAGTGTTACAAGCCAAACAGACACAGCACCTCAGCTCACGGCGCCAGGGTCAGGCATCCAGTGCTGCCGTCGCCCAGGATCAAGGGGACGACTGAGCCAGCCAGCGTGTCTCCACACGCACCCTCCAGCCAGCACAGCGCCCGAACATCACCTGGGGAAGCTTAACTCGGGTGCCCGCCTATGTCTGTCCCTTCCGCACCACAAGTCTACATGAAGAGCTGATCTTACAGGATCTCAGGAAAACAAACGAAAACAAAAAACTACTGACCTGGATTGGAAGATAAGCTGGATCTTGAGACCCGACGCGAAGCTTCCTGTAAATGGGCAAAATACGAAGATGGATTTAGAAGTCTTTTCAGATACTGGCAGTAAGTCCTATTTACTAAGATACTCTTCCGGCGGATGGCCTCCTCTACCCTACTGCTCTTGAGGACGTGAAGAGACTTTGTGAAATGAGCCCAGACCTTTGGGTGTTGGGGCTCACAGCACAGGCATTTCTTAGATGACTTTTTAATCCACTGAACTTCTGTGAAGGAGGAATCAAAGCTGAAAGTCAACATCACCTACCCTCAGGGTCTGGGAACCTACCAAAGGCACAGGGCCACGACTTCACACTCCGTTTTAGCAAAAATTGGCTAAAGGATCCTTGGGGGAAGTGGGACTAATCTAGCATGTGGGCTCTTTGCTGGCAGACACTGGAGGTGTATCTGAAAGCCCAGGAGTTAAGGCAGAGGTGAACAGTGCACCAGAGACTCTGCACCTCGGAGCTTGGGATCAGATCTAGCTTTCCTGCTTGGCTGCCTCCATGATTTTTCCCAGGCAGCTTTTTATCAGGTGAAGACCGACTACAGAATAACAAGAATACAAGATATAGAAGTCCAATATCGTTCCAAAGTTAGAAAAATAATGTCCTCTGAACCACTGGGGGGAAATCACAAAATATACCCAAAGGCAAATACTTTAACTTCTGTCTTTAATCAATTTCTGATTTCTTGCTATTGAATGCACTGCTTCTCAAACTTCCTGTGTGAGGGCTCAGTTTCTGAACAATAAAAACGAATTAAAATTTTAAAATCTGTACAAAATATAAGCCCATATTTTTTTACATGATTATATCCAAGTCATAAAGATCACAGTCAGATGACATGTTCTCAGTATTCAATTTCAATATTTCCGTTATCACAACCCAGATAACACTCTGGTCACAGACCCTTGGGACCTCCTATTTAACCCTTAGTTCAGCTTTTTGATTGGTTTCTTTAGAACTACTCACAAGTTAGAGTAACAAGTTCACAAACTCCAGGAGATAGTGAAGGACAGGGAAGCCTGGCATGCTGAAGTCCATGGAGTCACAGAGTCGGACACAGATGAGTGACTGAGTAACAGAAGCAAGCTGGAGGGCGCGGTGGTAGGCGGGAAACCTCAGAAGCTGTGTGTATTTAGTCGCTTCGTCGCATCTGACTCTTTTTGATCCCATGGACTGTAGCCCACCAGGCTCCTCTGTCCATGGGTTTTTCTAGGAAAGAATACTGGCATGGGTTGCCATTACCTCTTCCAGGGTATCTTCCTGACCCAGGGACTGAACCCACATCTCCTGCACCGGCAGGCAGATTCTGTACCACCTGGAAGTCCTCAGAAGCTAGCCTTCCCCCAAAGCTGATGAGCAGGTTGACGTTAGTTCCTTCTCTCAGGGAGGAGGAGCACCTTCAAATGCAGAGCCTCTGGCTGATCTCAGGAGTCCCTCTGATAAGACTCTCAAGCCAGGGCATTCCAACCTGGTCAGACAAGGCTAGCTTGAGTAGCTTCGTAAAAAGGAGGATGGACAGGAAGTCCTAGGATTTACCTAGAACATTCTAAGTCCTACTAAATCTCCCAGAACTGCATTTTAGGAAGACAGACCATTTGGAATGTGTTCTCTTTACTAAACAAAAGGCAGTGACTGTCTTTCAGTGTTACGGGTCATCTGTCCATCAAGCCTGGAAAGCACCTCTGGCACCCACAACTCTGATGAGATTATCTCAGAAAAATAAAAATGGATGAATGGGGCACAAAATGAACCACCAGATCCCATGGTCCTGGAATCGGAGTTCTATGTCAGGGCTGTCTTAACCAAAGGTTTGCAAAATCAGATTTTGAGACACTTGAGGAGACTTTGGGGCCCAAAGTGTGATACTCAGTACTCCCATGTTGAATAAAAGAGGAATGATAGCTTAAATTATATGAATATATCTAAGCTCAGCTTGTTTTAATACCTAGTGACACTTTCCTACTATAACTGGTAAACTGTTCTCCTGTGTAAAGAAACACAGTGTCAGTGCAGACAAAAGCTTTCATATCATCATGCAAAAGACTCAGAGCCCAAAGCTGGATGACATCCCCCATCACCTGGTCCCGTCTTTGTCCTGGAAATCCAGGTGACTTGCTTCCATCCTGATGCCTTTCATTTTCATACCTGAAGTGCACAGAATCACAGACACATACTCAGGTTAAAGGTTTGTAACCGAAAATAAAACTACTATATCTGACTTATGTCCAAGAAACAAACTTCAGGTTTTGTTCAAGATATTTACCTTATTCAAGCAAAGACATTTAGAGTTAGAAAGTGTTTTTACATGAAAAACTTAGGTAAATTGCTTTGTTTCTTTCAGAACACCATCATCAGAGATTGGGACCAGATTAATCTCTGAACCCTGACTAGCCTTTACAATATCGCTGAGCACCTACTCTGTTGGAACCGACTGTTTAACAGAACAAAATCAGGTGTCTCCTATTTTTTCTCATGGAAATCATGTAATGATTTGGAAGGTTAACCAAGAAGCTGGGTGGCATCTATCACCTTTTATCACTTTGTGACGTTATTCACTGCAGAGTAATTACAGAGCTATACTTTAACTTCGGATCACTATGAGCTCTTCAAGCTTCCCAGTTACTGCATCTGTGTCTGAACAAAGGCACGCTTTAGGAAGATGTAAAGATGTTTAGGAAGAGACACAGTTGTTCTAACAGACTTCGGGTATCAACTCATAGAACAACATTTTATAACACATACAGAACTTAGGTAACCAGGTAAGAAAGGATGAAAAGAATTTAGATGCCACCTAAGTAAGATCTAAAGGCTGAGCATTGAAGAATTGATGCTTTTGAACTGTGGTGTTGGAGAAGACTCTTGAGAGTCCCTTGGAACTGCAAGGAGATCCAACCAGTCCATCCTAAAGGAGATCAGTCCTGGGTGTTCATTGGAAGGACTGATGCTGAACTTGAAACTCTAATACTTGGGCCACTTGATGCTAAGAGCTGACTCATTGGAAAAGACTCTGATGCTGGGAAAGATTGAGGGCAGGAGGAGAAGGGGACGACAGAGGATGAGATGGTTGGATGGTGTCACTGACTTAGTGGACGTGAGTTTGAGCAGATTTAAGGAGATGGTGAAGGACAGGGAACCTAGTGTCCTGCAGTCCACGGGGTTGCAAAGAGTCGGACGCAACTAAGCGACTGAACAGGCGCACCAAGCAGGACTGGAGCCGGCAGGCGTCTGGGACTGTTCCTCATGGCGCCAGAGTTCTGAAACAAGCCCTTCTTCCTCAAACCCATTTTCTATTTGTTCCTAGAGGTATTTGATCATCTCAGTCTTAATCTGAGCAGCATTTCATTTGGGGGAAATAGTTCTGGTTCTCCATTCCACATCAGATATTTCCTATCTAGAAGTCTTTATCCAATAAAAACACCCTTTAGAAATGAAGGCAAATTCACAAAAAGCACAGAAAAAGAAATGATCAGGGTATTCAAATTAGAAAATATCTATTGAATACAAATGAAGGCAGTAATGAAAACAGAGTTCCATTTACCAGAATGGATGACAAAAAGGAACCAACTATTAATATATTGCTTCCTACAACAGATACAATTGAAAATCAAAGACACAAATAGTACTGCAAAATATATATATTTCATTTATCTTAAATTCAAGCTTAACTGAACAACCTGGGCTTTTCTGCTTTGTTTTGTTTTACTAAGTCTGGCAACCTTAGCGATTTGGTCACAGAAAATCACTAACAGCATGTAAATTCTTCTAGACTTCACTCTCTTTCATATAGGATGAAAGACCTTTTTTCTTTCACCCTCTACTTTCCAAAAGAGGGCATCAAAGAACTCAATTTGCCTGCATGATGAGTTTCTATTTAAGACATCTTTATGACTGTATTTAACCTGTAAATAAGTGCGTTTGGCTAAATGTCTAACTTACAGTATTTATAATCATTTAATATTCAGTAAAAACATTTTTAAAGTATATATTTTCTTAAAAAAGGCATACATAGGATGAAAGTATAATGATGGAGAAAGATGCACCAGGCAAACAGCAACCGGAAGACAGGTACAGAGGTTGTACCAACACCAGACAAAATTAACTTTAAGATAAAAATTACTTTGAGACACTGCACATTTTACAATGATGAAAGGGTCAATCTGTCAAGATCAACCAGTTATAGACAAAAGCCCATCTAGCAGCCAGCTCCTAGAGACCATCTAAGCCTTAAGGATTATGAAAGCTGAAAACAATGGGATTAAAAAAAAAAGAGGCAGAAAGAACTATAGTATGAAATCTCTCATCCAAAGCATTACTAAAGGTACAGGACATTTCAGAACGATACATGATGGAGCTTCATCCTCCCAGAGGAGATAATTCTTAATTTAAACCCACAGTATGGCCTCAAAATAGAGGAAGCAAAACCCACAGAGCTAAAAACAAAAAAGAAAAAAATCCTAAATGCATAATTACAACTTACCTGTCCAAGTAACTAAGAATCAGCAGAAAATGTTACCAGGATTCTAGTTAGGAATTTGAATCTTATGGACCTATATAGACAGAACACTGCCCAATAGCTGTGGAACACACGTTCTTTTCAAAAACACAGGACAGGTTAGTACAGAGTTAACCACATCTGATCATAGAAAGCAAGCCCTGACTCATTTCAAAAACAAAATTGCTCAAATGTCCATCCAGAACGAATAGTGTATATCTGTGTACAAAACTGTGGTTAATTCAAAGAAATCCTTAAGCAGTGAGAAAGAATCAATTGGGATGAGTCCACCCATCCTATCCATGCTGTGAATCTCACAACCGTAAGAGCAGAACTCAGTCACAGCGGAGGCAGTTTAATAAAGGCAGACAGACAAAACCGTAGTGGTGAGAGATGAAAGGTTAGGCAGGACTGTGAAGCCTCTTAGGCAATCAGAAAAGCCACGCTCTCGTGGTTTACGTGGTGAGTGGAGACAGTGATGAGAAGACGCATGAGGAAAAACTTCCGGAAATGTTGCTGATGGCTTGGGTGGTAATATTAGTTCTTTAAGCAAACGTCACACCCTTAAACAAGAGAAATGTCTTTCCTCACAGTTCCAAAGGCCAGGAGTCCGAGATCAAGGTGTGGCAGGGTGCCCTCCTGGGGCCTCTCTCCTGGGCTCCGGCTGCTTCCTCGGGGTTTTCCCCCGAGTACCTGCTCCCTTGGCTTCTGAGTCCTAGTTTCTTCTTATAAGGACATGGGTGGAAGTGGATTAGGACTCACTCTAACAGCCTCAATTTAACTTAATCCTCTTTTTCAAGGCCTGTCCAAAAATGGTCCCATGCCAGGGGAGCTGGGGGCTAGGATTTGAACTTGTGAATTTAGGAGAGCACAGTTCAGTCCCTGACAGGTGAAATCACAAGGCTGGTCCATCCCAATAAGTTGGGTCATGCATCTCGTTTCGTATCTTTCTCTATGACTGTATGGGACTTTAACATAGAGAAGTGAAGTGAATGCAGTTTCACAACGTTTGCAGCAACATGATTCTCCTTTAGGGCCTGGTCGCTGTCCTTGGCCCAGATATCTGCTCTCAGATCTTTGAACTGTGAGGCTGGTTTTTGGTGACTCAGAAAGTCTTTAGCCCAGTTAGTTCTTACCTACCTGAAAGACCGATCAACAATAGTTATCACATCGCCATGTTTCAGCTGTACAGGTTTATCAAAAGTAGATCCATTTATTTGTGTTGGATTTGTAGAACTCAAATTAAACAATACTGCCTATAAATAGAAAACACAGGAAAACATGTTACTAGTAAATGGATACAAAGTGAAGTTTTAAAAAATAGACTTCCAAAAACCCACTCACCTCCTGCTCACTGATTTCAATTTTGCAGTGTTGTTTGGACACTACAGGAAGCTGAATACGAATGTCACACTCGATGCCCCTTAATTCAAAAGAATAAAGATTTTTTTGGTTGTTGTGATTTTTAAAAATTTACATTACTGAGTCAAAATAAAACAGCATTTGATCTGTTAATGCAATGACATAAAGGAGAAACAAATTGGGCAATGTAAATGATCTTTGCATTTTGCTGGCAATTTTTACAAGTATTGTAGAAGCAGCTACTTTAAATCATTAAAATTTAAGAGCACTTAAAAAATTATAATGAAAATATTAGAATACAAAACTGAATTTCCTTTTGCTAAACTATTTATGCTTATAATTATGAGAACCAGCTAAAGGAGTACTTCACATCAGTTTGGAGAATAATTAATTTTTGGACTCTGCTTTCTTTTTTGAATAAAGATTTACACATGTTTGTTGGTAACGCTGTGTATGTTTAAAGGTTTACTCATCACCAAAAGTGCTGTATTTCATGTTAGGACCTCTCTGTGTCTCAGTTTCTTCATATACCAAGAGGACGCCACTGGCACCCACATCATGGTGCTCTTCCCACAATTAAATGAGTTACTCAGGTCTGTCACTTGCCTGGCACACAGTAAATGCTCACAACTTGTGAGCTTTTGATTGTTTTAAAACTGCACTATTACCTGACAAAGTTACAAGTCTCTCCTTCCAGACACTAAACACAAGCAACAACAACCAATTATCTAGATGCAACCTGTCTTTTCACAGGAAGCTGACATCAGCAGCAAGCACCACAAGAGAGAAATCCCCAGACCACAGAGAAGCTGGTCGAAGATGCCTTGGCAAGGCTGCCTGAGCCTCTGGTGCCCCTGGTACCATCCTAAGTTTAACATGTTTGAACAGACCGTGACTCCTCTGTTTTCAGCAGGAACCTCTGGAGCCTTAGAGTAGCCCTTCCTCCCCGTGTCACACGATCAAACACTAAAAATGGGTTTCTAGATTAAACAATCTTGCATAAAAAGACACTTAATCACTACAATATGAAAGAATGACTGCCATTTGATACCGAAATGTGGTTTGTTTGGTTTTTTTATGTCTTTTCCTTTTGAAGACAGTAGAAGTTATGGAAAGTGAACAGCTACTCTAAGAAATGAAAAGATTTTTATTTTGAGGCATGAGAGGAAGATTATCTCGTTAGAAATGAGAATGTTTGGCAGGAGACTGCCAGCAAGAATTTAGTGATTCTCTACCTCGGCACCACTGACATCCCAGCCAGACAGCTCTTCATAGGGGAGCCGTCCTGTACATTGTAGGATTGGCAGAAAGCTGACCTCTGCTCCCTGACGTCAGTGATGCGGGGCTCCCACATCGTGACATGAAAAAAACGTCTCCAGACTTTGCCAGGTATCCCCCCGGGGGTCATATGGCTCTCAGCTGACAACCACTGCTACATACTAACTCCAAACCCAATTCTCCTGCTGATGTTTCAACAGGACAATTGTTGGCGTGCCAGACAGTAACCACCTCTGATACACCAGACCCCATACCAGACACCAGCTACATAATTATTAACAAGATAGTTTCTGCTCTCGGGACCTTAGGAGTGAAACGGACAAACTGCAGCCTCGTCACCACATGTGGGTTAGGAAAGAAAAGAGCATCGCTGAGTGAAGGCTTCTTCTCAGGGAACATGAATCGCTCATGTAGGAGGGTAGAGAGCAAACCCCAGAGAACTGCCCAACATCACCAAGGTGAGCCAGAGTTTGCCCTGTGGAGCGTGGGTGCAGGATGAGTGGTAGGAGGATGGAGTGTGGGCGGGAGGGGGTCAGGGCTCCACCACACAGGGTTCTACAGGAAGGGTGACTTACCCATCACTTTTAGAAAACGAGAGCGGGCTGTGATTAACGGTTCCTGTTTATGCACAGACCACAGTTACTGCCACCAACAACACAGGAAGGCAACCAAAGAAAAGTTCCCAAAACACAACCCGAAAGACTTTTCTTCCCATTCCCACTTTTTTCCCAAAAGACCAACAAGCCAACACAGATTCCTTCCTTATTTGTTCAATAGTAACCCCCAGCAGCCAAGGAATGCTCAGTTCAGAGAGTTTTCAGATGAGCACAGTGGCCTTCGAAAGCCTGCCTGAAGTCAAGCAGGATTTGAGAATCCTTTACATTTTTCTCCAATTATAGATTTTTATCAAACCAATTTTTAAATCTTTGATTAAACACACACACACAATTATATAGACATCATCCTGAAAATTCTATTTCATATGAAACAGCCAGTCACCCTGACAGTACATAGGCAATCCTGAGCAAACCAAGGTCTCCACTGCTCCTGGGCTGTGCATGCCACCTGTCAACCTGTGCTGAGTAACACCGAGGGGGTTTTAAAGCCAAATTGTGTCAACTGTCCGCAAGGGCAGGGCTCACCTTCCAAACACGCAGGTGCGGAGGCTCAGCGGAAAGTGAGGGCCATCCACCCCGCTCCTCTTGATGGTAACCAGGCGTCTTGTAGGACCCATTTTCTAAACAAGAATTTGAGTATAATCCCCGGATGGGAAGGTCAGGCATCAAAAGGTTTGCTGAAGCGGACTTACAGGTCACTGAACGAAATAACAAAAATAAAACACGTAGGGAGCCGGAGGTTACCCTAAAGCAAAGGCACCTGTAAGTGACCAACTGAGGTCGCTTCACCAATGCCTCGGCCGCCCCGACTGCTGTGGAAGCCCCGGGCTGGTCCCGGGCTGTCCCCCCACAATTCGGCGCCCCGCTCACAGACCTGCGGCCAGGACAGCGCCCACCAGGGTCGCGGCTCCCGGGGGTTTCCCGCCGAGACCCGACGCGAGCGCTGAGAACGAGCAGGGCCCAGCCCAGGGCGCCGGTGCGCGCAGAGTCCCGAGTGGTCCATGCGGCCCCCCGCCCGGGGCCCCACCCGCTGTCCCCGCCCCGCGAAGGGCCCCGGCCGCGGCTCACCCGGGACGAGTCTCCCGCGCCGACACCAGGGGATCGATCCACCACCGCGGCGCGCACCTCGCGTCGGCCCCGGGAGGAGCAGGGGACCAGTCCACCTGCGTCCGCCTCCCGGCCCGCGCCGCAGGGACCGACCGGGCCTCAGCCCGCAGACTCGCGCCCACCTCCGCCGCGGCCGCGGTCCCCGCTCCACCCCCCGCCCTCGCCCCTTGTCCTCGCAGGCGGCCGGATGGCGCAGCCCAGCCACGTCCCGGAGGCGCCCGGCGCTGCGGATCGGGCGCGAAAAGCTGCCGCGGCGCCCTCCCGATTCAAATGATAATATCGATTCAAATTTGGCGCTAAGCGCAGCGATTGGGCGCAGCGGCGTAGAGACAGACCAATGGGAGTGGAGGGCGGGCAAGGGAGAGGGTTAGGGCGGCGCGGGGCGGGGCGGCCTCCCGGCGTAGACACAGACCAATGGGAATGGAGGGGCGAGGCTGGGGCAGGGTTAGGGCAGCGCGCGGCGGGGCGGGCTCCGCAGGGGCGGGCTCCGCCGGGCCGGGTGGACAGGCTTGGTTCGCGAGCATTCGCGGAAGGCGCGCTCGCCAAGGGTCCTCCACCCTTACAGCGCAGACCCTGCTAAAATGCAACAGGGTCCCACCTCCGCGAAAACCTTGCCTCCTTTTCTCTAAAGGTCAAACACAGTTAACAATGGTACATAGTATGTTACTCGTTGCTGGTAGGTTTACAGTTTTTTTAAGTTCCTCTAGTTCCCTAAAGATGACCAATTGTTACAAGCCATCTCTTGTGTCTTTTCCCAGTAATAAACACGATTCTCTTAAAAAAGGGGGGGGGGGGCACGAGGACTATCGTAATATACACTTTTTTCTGCAAGTGTATTCACTGCTTTATAAAGATGTAGAGAACGTCTTCCTCTTTACTTTCTTTTTGGTGGCTATAAAGTATTTGGCTTTGAAATTGTAATTTACTTAATCTTTGCTATTGACTGTCATTAATTTAGGTTTTCTAAGGTTTACTGTGTTTTCCTGTTAGGAAGAATTTTCAGTGAGTAAACCTTATGCACTACAAAATGGATGAACTGTAAAATAATTAACCACGGGATTCCTCCATGTGCGTGCCCAGAAGGGCGAAAGGAGATGCCGCGGGCCGTCACGCTGTGAAGGGAACTGGGGACGCCCACCCTTGGAGCTTGGTTTTCCTTGATCGGAACTGGGAACTGCTGTTCTCACAGCTTTGTCTGGGAGCCCTCGGGTCTGAGATCCTTGCAAAGGGAAACCCACCTTTTTGATAACAGACGGCCCTTGCCCTTTTCACTGCCATTTCTTATACGTGGAGGATGGCATTTCCCTGGTGCAGAAGCAGATGAGAGAATCCAGCTGGTTGTTGTTGTTGTTGCCTTTTTTTTTTTTTTTTACTAAATCAGTATCACGGAGATTTGCAAAAGCATACAATAATGCTGCTCTTTCACTAATTTTTGATAATAGAGGTTTTTTTCTTTTAAGATGTTTCTATGAAAACACCTTAAAATGAAACGGGATCATCACTGCTTTAAAATGAATTGATAAACTAAACTTTTTTTAAGTATTAAGTAAAAAAAAAAAAAAGGATTAATAGCCTATATAAACAAAAGGGCTTAGTGGTCCTCAGTGGTTTTTTTTTATAAGAGTTAAAAGGGACCCTGAGACTCAGCCTTTCTGCTCCTGAAAGACAACTCAGAGATATATTGCCTACAGGAAGGTGAGAGAACCTAGAACCGTGACGCTCCTGTATAGGATTTCCAGCTCGGGATCCTGTGTGGCAAAGCTGCTGGGGCTGGGTAGTGTAGATGCCTGGATTCTGTTAACCTTCTTGGGGGATTCGTTTCATTTCTTTCCCCTTACACTATCAAAGCTCATCCCCGATCCACCCCGTAAAATGCTGCTCTGTCGCTCTGCTTATTGCTTGTCATCAGGACTGTTTTGTGACCCTGTGGGAGCAGCCTACTTAGAACTAAGAGGTGCCAGATTTCCTGTCAAATAATCTTACAGACCCTCGGCCACACACACCATATCTTCAGTCCTCCAGCGAGAGCAGGGAATTAGGAAAGACTTCAGGGACCGTCAAAATTGGGGCGCTTAGGTCTGCAGGAGGACCCCCTTTTGAATTGTTGGTGGTAATAAGCTGGAGCAGCGGTGTTTTCTGATCAATGGGAGGCTTGCTCCGCAGCCTCAGGTTCCATCAAAGCCCAGGTCTCACTCCTGGGAGGAGCGTCCCTTTGCACAATCCGCCTTGAAAAGGACCCGGAATAGGGACCCTGTAGTTAAAGCACCGCCGACCCGTATGGACAGGAGTCTGTCGACCTGGGGA
The DNA here is from genome assembly GCA_006408675.1 of Madoqua kirkii. Taxonomy (NCBI): domain Eukaryota; kingdom Metazoa; phylum Chordata; class Mammalia; order Artiodactyla; family Bovidae; genus Madoqua; species Madoqua kirkii. The sequence continues at coordinate 3,435 of SJYC01081006.1, read as the reverse complement.
GCTTTCAGAGTACCCACTTCCAGACCTTCACACTCTACGCACTTGCGTGTGTGAAATCAATCAGCCCTGAGAAAGTGTCCTGGGGTGGGGGTTGGGGGAGGGTGGTGGTCCCTACCCTCAGGCTGGTCTCCGTGGCCCTCCCCTTTGCTACTCTCACCTGCCAGAAACAATTCCAGTAAACTCCAAGCCCCTCCGCCCGATTAGAGCCTGTACTTCCAATAAGCTGAATATATGTTTACTATTTACCATCGCTGAGACGTTTGTGTTCTTGGTCATCCTTGTTCCAATAAATAGTCTACTGTGTATACTGACACGTGGTCCTGCTGGGGCACAGAGAAGGGGCGAGGAGGGGGGCGCCCCTCCAGGCCCGTCCCCTCCCCCCGCCACCTCCACACACAAGTTCAGGGTCTCCCCGCAAGGTCTCCTCCGCAGGCGGCCGACGCTCCATCCCAATCCATAGGCTCTCTTGAGTCCCAGCCAGATGCCCTGGCCCCAGGACCCCTGGCTGCAGGTAGGGGTCGCAGAGGCCCCTAGCTGCGGCCCTAGACTCGCCGCTTCACTCCCCACCCCCTTAATCACCCTGCTCCTCCGCCTTCCAGTCCAGGGAGGAAACGGCCCTCAGGCGTGGATCTGGGACAAGAAAGGCGGCCGAGGGTGGGGCTGGGGTCCTTCGGAAGTGCCTCCTGCAAGCCCTTCCTGCGCGTTGGTCAGCCGCCCTGCTGAGACCTGGGGGCCCCTCGGTGTCCGGTTGCCGTCAGCTCCAGAGCCCAGGCTCAGGCGCTGGCCACGCCCCGGGCACCTGCCTGTCTCCAACCTCCAGCCCCAAAGCTGGGCTTGCTTCCTCAGGCCCTAAATCCGGGTTCTCCTGGGCTCCCCACACAGGATGCCATTCGCCTCTCATCTCAGTCAGAAGCTGGACTCCTCCACCACTCCCCTTGGCCAGCATTCCACAGGTGTGGTGAGCAAGGGGTCTGTGGGGTTGCCCCTCCTTGACTGCCAGCCTCTGTTCCCTTGGGTCTCCTGGGCCTTCATTCCTGGCCCCTCCAGGAGGCTAACTGGGTCCAAGCACACGTGAGGCCACACCACCCCCTCCAGACTCCCCATCGCCTGCCCATTCCCTTAGTCCTAGCTCTGAAGGGGTGCGGTACAATCCTGCTGCCCCTGGGACCTCGGCTCAGGACCTTCTGGAGAGGATCCGATCACAGCAGACTGAGGGAGCTGCAGCAGTCCCCAGATCACGTGCCTTCCTGGCACACGCCCTTCAGAGGCTGCTAACTGCTCTCAGAAGTGATGAAAGCTCAGCCAGGACCTGGAGGCCACTGAGACCGGGCCTCTGCCTCCTTGTCCGTGTGGTCCCAGTTCACTTCCAGCTCAAGCCCGTTGAGGTCTTCCTTCTCCAAAGGTGCTCAGATCTCTCCTAGCCTCAGGGCTGTTGATTCCACCCACTATCCCAGGGAACTTTCCACTGCAGAAAGAAGGGGAGGTGGGCTTTGCAGACAGGCTGAACCACAGCTAGAACAGATTGTTTAAGAGCTCACCTTGAGGAGTCGCCCTGGATGTTCCCGAGCAGTGAAGGATGGCTCCAGCCACCCAGCACCTGCCCTGTGTGCCCACGCTCGACTCAATGGCGGAAACGGGAAGGGGAACCTGCGCACTGGTTTCTACTTTGAGTTTAGAAAGAGAAACTGGACAGAACATCGCACCAAAAAACATAAAAGGAATTGTTTTAAAAGCTAATAGTATATGTTGTTGCTATGGAATATTTGGAAAATAGACCAGTGTAGAAGGAAAAAAAAAAAGTTACCCCAAGATGCATACACAGGCACACACAAAGGCCCAGTCATATTTTTATTTGTATAGTGTCATTTTGCATGATAGGCAGTGCATATCTAAATAAACACACACTAGTTTTTCTTATACTTTCATTTAGGATTATTACATAATCATTTTCTCATTCACTTTTGGTGAATATCACTTTGATAATCTTAATTCCCTGTGTTTGAACATTTAAGGTTTTTCCCAACATTTTATTATTATAAATAATTGGCTAATTAATATCTTGGCAAAAATCTTTTTTTGACATAACAGATTATGTCCTTAGTTTATATTGCCCAAAATCTAGTTCTAGATCAAATAATATTTGCTTCTTGTCATCGAATTGCATGCTTTTCAAAAGACTTAAAACAATTTTTCTACTCAGCGCAATGCTTTAAAATGCATATTTTACCACACACCAGTTCTGAGCATTCACATTTTAAATTCTCCGCTACTCTGATTAGCCAAAGATGGGATATTGTTTCCATTTTAATTTTTTATTTTCACTTTTAAGATGTAATTTTTATTGAAATGTAATTGATTTACAATGTTGTATTAGTCTCAGGTAAACCACAAAGTAATCATTTCAGGTACACAACTATATATATGTATATATACATACATGTATTCTTTTTCAGATTCTTTTCCATTGCACATTAATACAAGATACTGAGTATAGTTCTCTGTGCTATATAGTAGGTCTTTGTTCATTATCTATTTTTCATTTTGCATTTAAAAAGTCCTAGAAAGGTTGAATACTTTTCCTTACCTATTTAAATTTTTCATCTTTTTTACTTTTGGGCAAGTCTTTTTTGTGCCATTTCCCTAAGTATCTTTAATGTCTTTGAGTTTTCTTTATCAATTTATTTAACAATATATAAATTCTTGTTCTGCAGAGTTAGTAGAATTTTAAAAGTCAGGCATAAGGCCAAAGAATATTTAAAGCCATTTGTTGGATTTCTTGGATAAATGTGTATAAAGAATAAAACTCCCTAGCTCTCTGAGAAAATTCTATGCATGGCTAACATATACGGTAGGGGCAAGGGACAGATAAGATCAAAAAAGCTGTCTTCAAAGATGGCCCAAAAGCCCACAGTGAGACTCCCAGAGTAATGTCGCTTGAGTATAAAACGGGAAAATAAAAGTAAAATAAGGTCAGAAAAGACAGCAGGTCCTTGATCCCTGGATTCCTTGAAAGCACACTGGATTCCTTGATCTCTATCCAGGAGTGGCTTCACTTCAAATGGAGACACTGGCAGATCAACAGGCAAAGGACAGTGCAGGACTCTGCCAGCATGCCGACATCCCCAAAAGATGCTGAACGAAACCACCACATCAGAGGGGAACTGACGTAGGAGGGAATGATCTTATTGGAGAAGGTTATTACCTCTAGGTATATGATATATGCAATGGCAACTCACTCCAGTGCTGTTGCCTGGAAAATCCCATGGATGGAGAAGCCTGGTGGGCTGCAGTCCATGGAGTCACTAAGAGTCAGGCACGACTGCTTGACTTCCCTTTCACTTTTCACTTTCATGGACTGGAGAAGGCAATGGCAACCCACTCCAGTGTTCTTGCCTGGAGAATCCCAGGGACGGGGGAGCCTGCTGGGCTGCCGTC
>SJYC01081004.1:0-20013 GCA_006408675.1 Madoqua kirkii | reverse complement strand
AACTACCCTGGTGTGTGTGTGTGTGTGTGTGTGTGTGTGTGTGTGTGTGTGTGTGTAAATAAAGACATTTTCAGATAAACGCAAGCCCAGAGAACTAGCATTCATTCTCAAAACACCAGGAAGTACAATTTAAAAACCACAGCAAGAGACTTTTGTTGCACACCCACAAGAACGGTTAAAATGAGAGACTGAGAACAGCCGATGCTAGGGAGGATGTGGAGCACGGGGCACGGTGGGGGAGGGGGAGGATTTCGGACATTGCTGTGGGCATGCACGTGGCTTGACCGGGACAAAAGCTCTCCGGCAGATCCTTGCAAAGCCAAACACCTTCCCTGCGATCCAGCAATTCCACTCCTAGGCGTTTGCCAAAGAGAAATGAAACCATATTGCCACAAAAAGATTGTTTGTGAGTAGCTATATCCAAACCTGGGAGCAACCCAAATATCTATCAACAGGCTGTTTCCTGAGAGGCTGTGTTACACTAGAGGGGCTTCCCTGGTGGCTGAAGAACCTGCCTGCCAGTGCAGGAGGTGTGGGTTTGATCCTGGGTCCGGAAGATCCCTGGAGAAGCAGACGGCAACCCGCTCCAGTATTCTTGCCTGAGAAAATCCCATGGACAGAGGAGCCTGGCAGACGTCAGTACATAGGGCTGCGCAAAGACAGACGAGCGAGTAAACAACAGACGTCCCCATGCAGGCTGCGCGCCATTCACGTGGGGAAGGACTATAAAGGTCTGAAAAAGAAGGACGCCTTGGTACACAAGGCATTGCGACTGAATCTCGAAGAACATGATTACTTTGGGTAGAAGGAGTTAGACACAGATGAGTATGCCTGTCCATTTATGTGGATTTCTAAAACAGGCAGAATTCCTGTAAGATAGCAGAAGTCAGTGGTTTCTGGTGGGCTGGGTGGTAGGGGAATGGATTCTAAGAGGGAACTTTCAAGGGTGATGGGAACCTTTTATAGTTTGATGAATGTGTTCATCACACAAATGGCTATATTTGACAAAACAAGGATCTGTATGTCTTGGTATATGAAAAATTTTACCTGAATTAAAAAAACGTTTTAAAATCAAATGAATACAATTCACAGGCCTTTTTAGACTTGATTTAGAAAAATCAACTGTTACGGACACATCTATAAGGCAGCTGGAGAAACTGGGTAAATGAATGAATATTTGATGATATTAACTGGCTGACTTTATTATTGGGGCTCCAGAATCACTGCAGATGGTGATTGCAGCCATAAAATTAAAAGATGTTCACTCCTTGGAAGGAAAGTTATAACCAACCTAGACAGCATATTAAAAAGCAGAAACATTACTTTGTCAACAAAGGTCGGTCTAGTCAAAGTTGTGGTTTTTCCAGTGGTCGCGTATGGATGTGAGAGTTGGACTGTGAAGAAAGCTGAGCACAGAATTGATGCTTTTGAACTGTGGTGTTGGAGAAGACTCTTGAGAGTCCCTTGGACTGCAAGGAGATCCAACCAGTCCATTCTAAAGGAAATCAATCCTGATTATTCATTGGAAGGACTGATGCTGAAGCTGAAACTCCAATTCTTTGGCCACCTGATGTGAAGAACTGACTCATTTGAAAAGACCCTGATGCTGGGAAAGATTGAGGGCAGGAGGAGAAGGGGACGACAGAGATGAGATGGTTGGATGGCATCACTGACTCAATGGACATGAGTTTGGGTGAGCTCCATGAGTTGGTGATGGAGAGGGAGGCCTGGCGTGCTTTGGTTCATGGGGTCACAAAGAGTCAGACAGGACTGAGCGACTGAACTGAACTGAACTGAAGGAAATGCTTTTGATGTGATAATAGTATTTATTGTGACAATGGTATTGTTATGTTAAAAGACTTCTGTTAGAGATACACACTACCTATTTATGGAGGAAGAGACAGGTGTGTTGGATTTATTTCCCTGGTGGCTCAGTGGTAAATACTCCAATGCAGGAGACAGGGGTTCGATCCCTATTGTGGGAAGATCCCACATGCCGAGGAGCAACCAAACCCGAATGCCGAATCTGTCCAGCCTGTGGTCTAGAGCCTGGGAGCCACCGCTGCTGAGGCTTGTGTGCCTTAGCCCCAGTGCGCTGAAGCCACTGCAATGAGAAGCCAGGACACTGCAACTAAAAAGTAGCCCCCACTCACCACAGCCGGAGAAAAGCAACGAAGACCCAGCACAGCCAACAATAAATACATAAATAAAATTATTTTAAAAAACCCACATTTTACCAGTGGAGGTCAGTGGTGGAAGTGTCCCGGAGACATGGATGAATGCAGATGCCCGGGTACATCGATTTTTGAAGCTGGGTGATAGGTACATGGAGGTTCGTCACGTTACAGTTTTGCCTCTGTAAGTTTAAACTTTTCCAAGAGAAAAAGTTTTAAAAGTGAAGCGTAAGAATATCAGGAAGCATTTCATGGGCGGGCCTGGGGTTCTTTGGCAGGGGTGAGGATGAGGGTGGAGCAGGCAAGGCAGAGATGCCAAAGAGACAGAGGAATCCGAGTGTTAAGTCTTAAGGGACCAGTTAAGACTAATGGCCTTCCTGACCAGGTAATTACTGGGCTCTGGGTGGGGTCCTAGAGCTGTTTCCCCCAGCCAGGCGGGCCACATGACAAGCCTATGTCTTAAAGAAGTTTCTATTAAAATTTTTAAAATACAGTTCAGTTCAGTCACTCAGTCGTGTCCAACTCTTTGCGACCCCATGGACTGCAGTACACCAGGCCTCCCCGTCCATCATCAACTCCCAGAGTTTACTCAAACTCATGCCCATTGAGTCAGTGATGCCATCCAACCATCTTATCCTCTGTTGTCCCCTTCTCCTTCTGCCTTCAATCTTTCCCAGCATCAGGGGCTTTTCCAATGAGTCAGTTCTTTGCATCAGGTGGCCCAAGGATTGGAGCTTCAGCTTCAGCATCAGTCTTTCCAATGAATATTTAGGACTGATCTCCTTTAGGATGGACTGGTTGGATCTCCTTGCAGTCCAAGGGACTCTCAAGAGTCTTCTCCAACGCCACAGTTCAAAAGCATCAATTCTTCTGCACTCAGCTTTCTTTACAGTCTAACTCTCACATCCATACATGACTGACTACTGCATTTAAGTAAGCAATTACTGTACTTAAAAAAATGTTTTACTTAAAAAAAGTTTACTTAAAAAAAAGACTTCTGTACTAACCAATTACTGTACTTAAAAAAGTTTTTTTACTTAGAAAAAGTACTTTACTTAAAAAAGACTACTGTACTTAAGTAAGCAATTACTGTACTTTTAAAAATTCTATGAAAAAATTTTAAAGTACAGTAATTGCTAGCATTTCAAGGAAAAATCTAGCCTTGGGGCATTTCTTGAAAGCCAAAGAAAAGAAAAAAGAAAAACCGAATCAGGCCACCCGCATCAGGCCCAGTCGTCTGCCGACTTCTGGAGCCAGTAGCCTGAGCGCCCGTGGCCCCGAAGCATCCAGGCCGCCCCTCGGCTGCTGGAGCCCGGAAGCTGGGAGGACCAGCCCGCGCGGCGCCCCGAGCGCGATGGGCGGGGCCGCAGCGCCACCTGGCGACCAAGCGGGGCCACTGCGCCTTCAGGTAGAGACGCCGGTCGGGCGCTAGCGCAGCTGCAGCCCCGCGGAGCTGGGACAGGGGCTTACGACGCAACGGGCGCGTCTGTGCCACTCCGCTGGGAAGACAGCTTCACGTCTCCGCGTTTGTGCCTGAGGTCATTGCACGTCTCGGAGCTGTGCTGCTACAGGGAGGGGGCGGAGCGGGGGTGGAGCGCTGTAGACACCGATGCCTTGTGCCAACGCGCGCGCGGGGTTGCCCTGTATCTCGCCCGGCAGGGAGGGGCCTAGAGACCGGCAGGTCCTGTCCGCTGGGTTTCCTGGAATCACGGGTCCTCCTCCAGACTGAGTGCTGCCGGAGTAAGACTGATCCAGATAAAAACGGTCATCGACAGGAAAACTCTGAACGCCGATAGGTGCCAGTCTGTTCCAAAATACTATGGGAGAAATGCCTTTGGCTGTCTCATGAAGACTTTGCATCATTACTGCAGTAATTCTTTTGAATAACTTGCCACTGCTGTAATGATACATTATTGTCTGAAAAATGTTGACCTTTTCTTAAAAAACAGTTTGGAAACTTTAGACATACCTGCCCAATTCTGTTTTAGGCATATATGAATCATCCATACATGACTGACTACTGCATTTAAGTAAGCAATTACTGTACTTAAAAAAATGTTTTACTTAAAAAAAGTTTACTTAAAAAAAAGACTTCTGTACTAACCAATTACTGTACTTAAAAAAGTTTTTTTACTTAGAAAAAGTACTTTACTTAAAAAAGACTACTGTACTTAAGTAAGCAATTACTGTACTTTTAAAAATTCTATGAAAAAATTTTAAAGTACAGTAATTGCTAGCATTTCAAGGAAAAATCTAGCCTTGGGGCATTTCTTGAAAGCCAAAGAAAAGAAAAAAGAAAAACCGAATCAGGCCACCCGCATCAGGCCCAGTCGTCTGCCGACTTCTGGAGCCAGTAGCCTGAGCGCCCGTGGCCCCGAAGCATCCAGGCCGCCCCTCGGCTGCTGGAGCCCGGAAGCTGGGAGGACCAGCCCGCGCGGCGCCCCGAGCGCGATGGGCGGGGCCGCAGCGCCACCTGGCGACCAAGCGGGGCCACTGCGCCTTCAGGTAGAGACGCCGGTCGGGCGCTAGCGCAGCTGCAGCCCCGCGGAGCTGGGACAGGGGCTTACGACGCAACGGGCGCGTCTGTGCCACTCCGCTGGGAAGACAGCTTCACGTCTCCGCGTTTGTGCCTGAGGTCATTGCACGTCTCGGAGCTGTGCTGCTACAGGGAGGGGGCGGAGCGGGGGTGGAGCGCTGTAGACACCGATGCCTTGTGCCAACGCGCGCGCGGGGTTGCCCTGTATCTCGCCCGGCAGGGAGGGGCCTAGAGACCGGCAGGTCCTGTCCGCTGGGTTTCCTGGAATCACGGGTCCTCCTCCAGACTGAGTGCTGCCGGAGTAAGACTGATCCAGATAAAAACGGTCATCGACAGGAAAACTCTGAACGCCGATAGGTGCCAGTCTGTTCCAAAATACTATGGGAGAAATGCCTTTGGCTGTCTCATGAAGACTTTGCATCATTACGCAGTAATTCTTTTGAATAACTTGCCACTGCTGTAATGATACATTATTGTCTGAAAAATGTTGACCTTTTCTTAAAAAACAGTTTGGAAACTTTAGACATACCTGCCCAATTCTGTTTTAGGCATATATGAAGTGTCTACTGAATGCCAGGCAGTGTGTTAAAAGGGCAAATGTGATGGTCTGTGTTGCAAAAGGCACCCGGTCTGCAGGGGATAGCTACCGGAGAGACCATTAAAGGGGTGTGATGGACTGGAAGGAGCTGCGGCGGAGCCTGTGTGTTATTCAGAGGGTTGGACTAGTGCGCCATCTAGAGAAAGATCTCGGTAGTGAGAGCAGTGCTGGGCTCAGCGGCTCAGTCCTGTCCAGCTCTGCCATCCCGTGGACTGCAGTCGGATTCTCTGGCCATGGGGATTCTCCAGGCAAGAACAGTGGAGTGAGTTGCTGTGTCCTCCTCCAGGGGATTTTCTCAACCCAGGTATCCAACCCAGGTATCCTGCATTGCAGATGGATTCTTTACCAGCTGAGCCACCAGGGAAGCCCAAGAATACTGCAGTGGCTGACCTATCCCTTCTCCAGAGAACTTTCCTGATCCAGGAATCGAATCAGGGTCTCCTGCATTGCAGGCAGCTTCTTCATCAGCTGAGCTGCCAGGGAAGCTCAGTCTGCCAGCCGTAACCACCCCAAAGATGTCAAGAGGTTATGCGTACAAGAAGGAGCCCAGTTCTGGTTAACTTCCATTCCTGTGCAGCTGGGAATGTTCTCCAGGTAACTTTGCAGAGAGACTGAACTGAGAGAAGTGTGCCGGATGTTAGAATCTGTCTTCCTGAGCTTACTGCCTGGAGCTCTGAATTAGTTAACACGATTGCAGTTTTTATCAAGGGCCTGTTCTCTATCAGACCTCTGCTCAGCACTGCAGGCTTCTCAGCGTCCTGGAAACTGTGGTTATCACCGCCAGGGGCAGGACTGTGTGAGACCCTGGTGTGCAAAATGTAAGGAGATGTTCGTGTTACCCAGCGCAAGTTCTTGTGCTCAGTGCACAGTGAGGCCAAACAAACCATCAGAGTTGGAGCAGAGAAAGGTTTACTGCAGGTCTAGGCAAGGAGACAGGTGGCTCCTGCCCCAAAGCCCTGTCCTGAATGTACAGCCTAACAGGTGGGAATGTTTCCAAAATTCAGCCTCTGTACACTGCTGATGGATTAAATCTCAGAGACAGTTTTGGTTCAAGTGGGGCTTCCCCAGTGGCTCAGCAGTAAAGAATCTGCCTGCAATGCAGGAGACACGCACAGGAGATGCAGGTTCGATCCCTGAACTGGGAAGATCCCCTGGAGAAAGGAAATGGCAACCCCTCCAGTATTCCTGCCTGGGAAGTCCCAATCCATGGGGTCACAAAAGAGTTGGACCCAGGACTCAACAACAACCACAACAGCAGATAGAAAGAGCTTTATTGCTTTGCCAGGCAAAGGGGGCCCATCAGGACAGTGCCCTCAGAACTGTATGACCACCCCTGGAACAGGCACTGTGGAGTCTTACAGTGTTCAGAGGGCAGGGTGTGGTCACTTCGTGGCCAGTCTTCTGATTGGCTGGTGGTGAGGTAATTGGGAGTCAGCATCATCAACCTTCTGGTTCCACTCAGTGTGGGGTCTACTTGTTTGTGGGCAGCACATAGTTAACTTCTCCCACATGGTGGGGGTTTCTGTATCTGCTGAACAGCTCCGAAGACAATGAATGGCTCAGAATGTTACCTATAGCCCTTGAGGAGGAGCTAAGACTCCTTCAGTTCAGTTCAGTCCAGTCGCTCAGTCATGTCCGACTCTCTGCGACCCCATGGACTGCAGCACACCAGGCCTCCCTGTCCATCACCAACTCCTGGAGTTCACTCGAACTCATGTCCATTGACTTGGTGATGCCATCCAACCATCTCATCCTCTGTCATCCCCTTCTCCTCCTGCCTTCAATCATACCCAGCATCAGGGTCTTTTCCAGTGAGTCAGCTCTTTGCATCAGGTGGCCAAAGTATTGAAGTTTCAGCTTTAGCATCAGTCCTTCCAATGAATATTTGGGACTGATTTCCTTTACAATGGACTGGTTTGATCTCCTTGCAGTCCAAGGGACTTTCAAGAGTCTTCTCCAACACCACAGTTTACAAGCATCCTCAGTTCTTCAGTGCTCAGCTTTCTTTATAGTCCAACTCTCACACCTTGACTTAGTTTAATGGCTAAAGTATAATTCTTTTGCCTTGCTTGGCTCTTTTCCTTTCTTCAGCATTTTCTCACTTCTCTGATTGTATTTATTCTTTGACTAAAGGTTTTTTTAACAAACAAAAAGGCAGACAGAGGGCATGGGTGGCATCTCTTCTGGGCAAGCCTCCTAGGATCCTGCTCCATTACAGAGGCTTCTGCAATCGACATGGGCTGGCCTGGTCATGAACAGCAGCCCTGCTCTGCGGGGAACCAGTCCCCACCCTTTGCTCACCTCTCCACTGAGACCATACCTGCCTCTTGGCACTTTTCATAGACTGAAGCGCTAATTCACATTATCATTTGATACAAATACTGATGCAAATCATGTTGGAAGTCAGGGCAGGGTCTCCCGTCTGTTGTGAGTCAGGCAGGACAGTCCCTGATTTCCTGCGCTATCTCATTATCCTTTGTGACAATCTGGTGGGAGAAGAATCATCTCTATTTGGGAGAAATATGTGGTGCATGTATGCAGTAGAATATTACTCAGCTAGAACAAAGAGGGAGTACCTCAAGGCTGCATATTGTCACCCTACTTACTTAACTTCTATGCAGAGTACATCACGAGAAACACTGGGCTGGAGGAAGCACAAGCTGGAATCAAGATTGCTGGGAGAAATATCAGTAGCCTCAGATATACAGATGACACCACTGTTATGGCAGAAAGTGAAGAGGAGCTAAAGAGCCTCTTGATGAAAGTGAGAGAGGAGAGTGAAAAAATTGACTTAAAGCTCAACATTCAGAAAACGAAGATCATGGCCTCTGGTCCCATCACTTCATGGGAAATAGATGGGGAAACAGTGGAAACAGTGGCTGACTTTATTTTTCTGGGCTCCAAAATCACTGCAGATGGTGACTGCAGCCATGAAATTAAAAGATGCTTACTCCTTGGAAGGAAAGTTATGACCAACCTAGACAACATATTAAAAAGCAGAGACATTACTTTGTCAACAAAGGTCCATCCAGTCAAGGCTATGGTTTTCCCAGTGGTCATGTATGCATGTGAGAGTTGGACTATAAAGAAAGCTGAGCGCTGAAGGATTGATGCTTTTGAACTGTGGTGTTGGAGAAGACTCTTGAGAGTCCCTTGGACTGCAAGGAGATCCAACCATTCCATTCTAAAGGAGATCAGTCCTGGGTGTTCATTGGAAGGATTGATGTTGAAGCTGAAACTCCAATCCTTTGGCCACCTGATATAAAGAGCTGACTCATTTGAAAAGACTCATGCTGGTAAGGATTGAGGGCAGGAGGAGAAGGGGATGACAGAGGATGAGATTATTGCATCACCAACTCGATGGACACTGGTTTGGGTGGACTCCGGGAGTTGGTGATGGCCAAGGAGGCCTGGTGTGCTGCGGTTCATGATGTTGCAGAGTCGGACATGACTGAGCGACTGAACTGAACTGAAGTGAATTGGTGGTAAAAGTAGAGTCTGAGGCCATGAAGAACAATATTGCATAGGAACCTAGAATGTTAGGTCTATGAATCAAGGTAAAGTGGAAGTGGATAGGAATGGGTGACTTTAATTCAGATGACTATTTTATCTACTACTCTGGGCAAGAATCCCTTGGAAGAAATGGAATAGGTCTCATAGTCAACAAAAGAACCCAAAATGCAGTACTTGGGTGCAATCTCAAAAATGACAGAATGATTTTGGCTTATCTTTAAGGCAAACCATTCAATATCACAGTAATCTAACTCTGTTTCCGAACCACTAACACTGAAGAAGCTAAACAGTTCTATGAAGACTTACAAGACCTTCTAGAACTACCAAAAGAAGGTGTTCTTTTCATCATAGGGAACTGGAATGCATAAGTAGAAAGTTAAGAGATACCTGGTGTAACAGACAAATTTGGCCTTGGAGTATAAAATGAAGCAAGGCAAAGGCTAACAGGGTTTTGCCAAGAGAACACATTGGTCATAGCAGACACAGTCTTCCAACAACACGAGAGATGACCCCACACATGGACAGATGGTCAGTACCCAAATCAGACTGATTAAGTTATTTTTAAGCTGAAGATGGAGAAGCTCTATACAGTCAGCATAAACAAGACTGGGAGCTGACTGTGGCTCAGATCATGAACTACTTCTTGCAAAATTCAGATTTAAATTGAAGAACATAGGGAAAACCACTAAGCCATTCAGATACGACCTAAATCAAATCCCTTATGCTTATACAATGAAAGTGACAAGTAGGTTCAAGGGTTAGATCTGGTAGACAGAGTGCCTGAAGAACTATGGGCAGAGGTTCATAACATTGGACAGGATGGCGGTTTAGTTACCAAATTGTGTCTGACTCTTGCAACCCCATGGACTGTAGCCCGCAAGGCTCCTCTGTCCGTGGGATTCTCCAGGCGAGAATACTGGAATGGGCTGCCATTTCCTTCTCCAGTTGTATAGGAGATGCTGATCAAAACAATTCCCAAGAAAAAGAAATGCAAAAAAGGCAAAATGGTTGTCTGAGGAGGCTTTACAAATAGCTGAGAAAGAAGAAAGTGAAGAGAAGAGAAGAGAAAGAGAAGAGAAAAGAAGAGAGAGGTAAAGAAGAAAAGGAAAGTTATATCCATGTGAATGCGGATTTCCAAAGAATAACAGGGAGAGATAAGATAGACTTCTTCAGTGAGCAATGCAAAGAAATGGAAGAAAACAATAGAATGGGAAAGACTAGAGATTTCTTCAAGAAAATTAGAGATACCAAGGAAATATTTCATGTACAAATGAACACAATAAAGGGTAGAAATGGTGTGAATCTAAAGCAGAAGAGATTAAGAAGAGGTGGCAAGAATTCACAGAAAAATTGTACAAAAAAGGCTTAATGCCCCAGATAACTGCAATGTTGTAATCACTCACCTAGAGCCAGACATCCTGGAATGCCAAGTCAAGTGGGCCTTAGGAAGCATCACTATGAACAAAGCTAGTGGAGATGACAGAATTCCAGCTGAACTATTTCAAATCCTCTAAAGATGATTCTGTTTAAGTGCTGCACTCAATATGCCAGCAAATTTGGAAAACTCAGCAGTGGCCACAGGAAGGGAAAAGGTCAGTTTTCATTTCAGTCACAAAGAAGGGCGATGCCAAAGACTGTTCAACTTACCATATATTTGCAATCATTTCAGATGCTAGCAAGGTAATGCTCAAAATCCTGCAAGCTAGACTTCAACAGTAGGTGAACTGAGAATTTCCAGATGGACAAGTTGGATTTAGAGAGGGCAAAGGAACCAGAGATCAAACTTCCAGCATCCACTGGATCATAGAAAAAGCAAAGAAATTCCAGAAAACATCTACTTTTGTTCATTGACTATGTTAAAACCCTTTGACTGTATGGGTCACAACAAACTGGAAAATTCTTAAAGAGGTGGGAATACCAAACCACCTTACAGGCTTCTTGAGAAACCTGTATGCAGGTCAAGCAGCAACAGTGAGAACTGGACATTGAACAATGGGTTGGTTCAAAATTGGGAAAGAAGTACCTCAAGGCTGTATATTGTTACCCTGTTTATTTAACGTATATGCAGAATACATCATGCAAAATGCTGGGCTGCATGACTCACAAGCTGGAATCAAGATTGCCGGGAGAAATATCAGTAACCTCAGATATGCAGAAGACACCACCCTTATGGCAGAAAGCAAAGGGGAACTAAAGAGATTCTTAATGAAGGTGAAAGAGAGTGAAAAAGCTGGCTTAAGACTCAACATTCATAAAATGAAGATCATGGCATCTGGTCCCATCACTTCATGGCAAATAGATGGGGAAAATTGGAAACAGTGACAGACTTTATTTTCTTGGGCTCCAAAATCACTGCAGATGTGACTATAGCCATGAAATTAAAATTCACTTGCTTTTCGGAAGAAAGCTGTGACAAACACAGACAGCATATTAAAGAGCAGAGATATCACTTTGCCTACAAAGGACTACATAGTCAAAGCTATGGTCTTTCCAGTAGTCATGTACAGATGTGAGAGTTGGATCATAAAGAAGACTGAGTGCCAGATGATTGATGCTTTTAAGCTGTGGTGTTGGAAAGACTCTTGAGAGTCTCTTGGACTTCAAGGAGATTCAACCAGTCCATCCAAAAGGAAATAAATCCTGGATATTCATTGGAAGGACTGATGTTGAAGCTGAAGCTCCAATACTTTGGCCACCTGGTGCAAAGAGCCAAGTCATTGGAAAAGACCCTGATGCTGGGAAAGACTGAGGGCTGGAGGACAAGGGGGCAACAGAAGATGAGATGGTTGGATGGCATCACTGACTCAGTGGACAAGAGTTTGAGCAAACTCTGGGAGATACTGAAGGACAGGGAAGCCTGGCGTGCTGCAGTCCATGGGGTCGCAAAGAGTCGGACACGACTCAGCGACTGAACAGCAGTAACAGCAAATGAAGAACACAGTCACCGTGGCCCGGGCACATGTCCTCGTTAACACGCATATATCCTCATGTGCAGAGTTAACAGCATGTCCTTGGCTTCCGCAGGGAACAAGTGTCCACAGATAACGTCCTAGGAATCAGAAGGGCCCGGACACAGCCCTTGACTCCAGGAAAGTACACATCTCCGTTGTTAACTCAATCTGCTGGAAGTGAGCTCACAGGAAGCTTGCTTGGAAGAGCCGTGGCCGTAATTAGAACAATCCCCCCCTCTTCTCCACGGGCTCACATCTTAGGATGGAGACCCCACGCCTGCTCCTCTGGTAAGTGGAGGTTTTGTTTCATTTACTGGGATCTCAGAGGGAGGGCTTGTTCGAGCTGGAATTAAACAGACACAGCAGGTGCTACTTCTGAGAAGTTCTACCCATTTTTTCCCCTTAATCAATTATTTGCTGTTCCCCACAGTGGCACCTGATACTTGAGATTTTCAGGGGTGGATGTGGAAAGAAGAGAATTCACCCCGACTTGTCACTGACTTCTGCCTCGGGCCACATGAATGAGTAGGTGAATAGATGGAACAATAATATAGTGACATCAACAATAATGTTAATGACATGCATTTAGGAGGCCCTTCCTATGTGAGTTGAGTACCATAGAGATCAGTGTTTCTCAACTCTGGAATCCCATTAGAATCCCCTGGAAAGCTTTAAACAGGAATGCCTGAACTCTATCCCTGACCAGCTTAATGTAGGACCTTTGATTTCATGACAAAAGACTCTCAGTCTAGAGTCACCAAGGTGGGTTTTGTCATCTCAGCTTCACGAAAAGCCTGAGAGCAGTTTACAGGTGAGGTGATGGCACTGAGAGGCCCTTCATCTCAGGGGCCATTGAGATTCCATCTCAGTTCTTTTTGATTTTAACAAAGTCCAACTTAGCGATTTTTTTTCCCTCAAGAATCTTATTAATTATTATGGCCATCTGATGTGAAGAGCTGACTCATTGGAAAAGACCCTGTTGCTGGGAAAGATAGAGGGTGGGAGGAGAAGGGGACAACAGAGGATGAGATGGTTGGATGGCATCACTGACTCAATGGACATGGTTTGAGTCAACTCCGGGAGCTGGTGATGGACAGGGAGGCCTGGTGTGCTGCAGTTCATGGGGTCACAAAGACTCGAACACAACTGAGGACTGAACTGATTATTATTTCGGCGGGGCTGGGTCTTTGTTGCGGTCTCCGGTCTCCGGGCTCGTCTTTGTTGCTGTATCCGGGCTCCTTTGTTGCGGTGTGCGGGCTTCTCACTGCGGGCTCTGGGCACGTGGGCCTCAGCAGCTGTGGCACGTGGGCTCTAGACTGTTGGCTCAATAGCTGTGGGACCCGAGCTTAGCTGCTCCGAGGCATGTGGCAACCTCCCAGACCAGGGATCGAACTGGTGTTTCCTGCATGGCAAGGCGGATTCTCAACCACTGGACCATCAGGGAAGCCCCTGACTTTTTGCTTCGGTTTTGAGCCTAAAAATGTGCACCTTTTTCTGTCTTACTTGCTTGCTCAAGTTGCTTGGTCCTGTCAGACTCCTTGCAACCCCGTGGACTGTAGCCTGCCGGTTCCTCTGTCCGTGGAATCTTCCAGGCAAGAATACTGGAGTGGGTAGCCATTTTTTACCGTCTTAGGCTGGCAGATTCTAGCATCGTCTCTTAGCTGTGTGAGCTGGGTGACTTTTTGGAAAAGTCTCAATTCCTAAGCACCAGTGACTTCACGGCATCCTGAAGTCCTTTTCGTTTTCTTTGTTCCTGGCCCTGAAGTAACAATTGATGCCTTTTCTCCCGGAGATGCTGACGTCCTAGAACGGTGCCCCACCCCAACTCCGCCTCTTTTCCACATGGGTGCGTTTACATCCTGCCTTTCGTGATTTCAGCAAAGCCTGCCCCTTGAGGGCACCCCACCCCTACCTGAGACCTGGAGCCGTGGGCTCCGCTGCCCCGGTGCCTCTGCCCCCTGCACAGATCTGGAGGGTGCAGGCCCAAGGCCCAGTGGTCTGCAGGGCCGGCTTCCCCTGGGCCTCTCCCCTGGCCTCGCGGACACCTTGCTGTGTCTTCACGTGGCCTTGCCTCTGCGCATGAGCTCCCGCTGGCTTTTCCTTTTCTTATAGGGACTCCAGTCCTGTGGGATCAGGACCTGCAGCCGTGAGGGTTAATTTTGAGTCCGGATCCGCTTCTGTGATTTCCCCGCCTTTGTTCCTATAGGCATACAGAGTGGCCTGCTCAGGGAGCCCTGCCTGCTCCCTTTGACCTGACCCTTGGGCTCGGGTGCCCTGGTTTGGCTCACAGGGAGATAGCATGACCCTGCCCACCTGTGAAGGCTTGTAAGGAAGTGAAACTAACACACCCCCCTCTCTGAGGCTGGCCATTTTAGGAGATATTTGCAAGAATTAAACAGTTTTTTGTTTTTTGTTTTTTTTACTTTGCTTCCTACCTACCCCCATTTCTGATCCTCAGAAGAACCTGGCTTCCAGGCCCCCACAAGATGGCTACTTTGAGGTGCCAGCCTGCCATCTTCCTGGTCAGCCAGCTTTCCAGATAAGGCCATCTTCCTCGCCTCAACACCTCCTCTGGGATGTACTGGCCGACTTGGACTCTTGGGTAGCAGACCCATTCTAATGACCTCATGTGTTTGATTACCTCCAAATACAGCCACAGTCCGAGGAACTGGGGGTTAGGACTTCAACGCTGTGTGTTAACAAGACACACTTCCACCCAGAACTGACCTGAGACAGTTGCGGAGATCCTGCGGATGGTGGCAGTGGGAGGGCTGGGTGGCTCTGCTCGGGGTGAAGGGTTCCTGGGGTCCAGCCCGAAGACTACAGGAGAGAAGCCTGCCATGTCGGATGGTCCAGGCTCTTCTTGAGCTTCGTCAGGGGCAGACGGATGACTCCTGAAGGGAACCCTTGCGTGGGGGCCCAGCCAGGAGACCCTGCCGCTCTGAAGACAGGGCTCCAGGGACTGGAGCAGGGAGAGGATACGCCTGACTCTCCGACAGAGCCGGACTCTGAGTATCCTCTTTATTCTCCACTTGTCATCTGCCTTCTCACCCACCATTGCCGTTCCCTTTCCTTCAAAACCAGATGGGGGCAAACAAGCCCGGGGCACCGGTGCTTACTGCCTGCCTGCCGGGCCTGCCTCCTTCCCCTCATCCTAGCCGGTGGCCGGTCTGAGGCCCCACTTTGTCCCGACTCTGGATTTCATGTGTCGGGAGTCGATCCTGGTCCCAGCTCTTCCAGCTCAGAAGTGGAACTGCAGGACCTTACCGGAGTTCTAGGCATACGTTTTCTGAGAAAAACTACATAGTACTTTCCATAGCAGCTGTGTCACTTAACATTCACAAACTCTTCAACACTTGTTCTCTCTCTTTATATATATAAAATATATATATATATATAAAATCACCATCCTAACAGGTATCAGTTCAGTTCAGTTCAGTTGCTCAGTTGTGTCCGACTCTTTTTGACCCCGTGAATTGCAGCACGCCAGGCCTCCCTGTCCATCACCATCTCCTGGAGTTCACTCAGACTCACGTTCATCGAGTCAGTGATGCCATCCAGCCATCTCATCCTCTGTCGTCCCCTTCTCCTCCTGCCCCCAATCCTTCCCAGCATCAGAGTCTTTTCCAATGAGTCAACTCTTCACATGAAGTGGCCAAAGTACTGGAGTTTCAGCTTTAGCATCAGTCCTTCCAAAGAAATCCCAGGGCTGATCTCCTTCAGAATGGACTGGTTGGATCTCCTTGCAGTCCAGGGGACTCTCAAGAGTCTTCTCCAACACCACAGTTCAAAAGCATCAATTCTTCAGTGCTCAGCCTTCTTCACAGTCCAACTCTCACATCTATACATGACCACAGGAAAAACCATAGCCTTGACTAGACGGACCTTAGTCGGCAAAGTAATGTCTCTGCTTTTGAATATACTATCTAGGTTGGTCATAACTTTTCTTCCAAGGATTAAGCGTCTTTTAATTTCATGGCTGCAGTCACCATCTGTAGTGATTTTGGAGCCCCCCAAAATAAAGTCTGACACTGTTTCCACTGTTTCTCCATCTATTTCCTATGAAGTGATGGAGGTGTTGGAATTCCAGTGGAGCTGTTTCAAATCCTGAAAGATGATGCTGTGAAAGTGCTGCACTCAATATGCCAGCAAATTGGGAAAACTCAGCAGTGTCCACAGGACTGGAAAAGGTCAGTTTTCATTCCAATTCCAAAGGAAGGCAATGCCAAAGAATGTTCAAACTACCGCACAATTGCACTCATCTCACATGCTAGTAAAGTAATGCTCAAAATTCTCCAAGCCAGGCTTCAGCAATACGTGAACCATGAACTCCCTGATGTTCAAGCTGGTTTTAGAAAAGGTAGAGGAACCAGAGATCAAATTGCTAACATCTGCTGGATCATGGAAAAAGCCAGAGAGTTCAAGAAAAACATCTATTTCTGCTTTATTGACTATGCCAAAGCCTTTGACTGTGTGGATCACAATAAACTGTGGAAAATTCTGAAAGAGATGGGAATACCAGACCACCTGACCTGCCTAACAGGTATAAGACTCATCACATGATGAAGACATAAAGAAAATTTGCTATATGCAAACAATGGACTATTATTCAGCCTTAAAAACAGAAGGAAGTAAAAAAAAAACAGAAGGAAATCAGAATTTTTACCCATAGAGGTTATTACAGAATATTGAGAATCTGAAGAATAATGATTGTATATGTATAACTGAGTCACTTTGCTGTATACCTGAGACTAATACAACATTGTAAATCAACCGTTGCTGCTGTTGTGTAGCTGCTAAGTCCTCTCACTCTTTTAACCTCGTGGGCTGTAGCTCACCAGTCTCCCCTATCTGTGGGATTTCCCAGGCAAGAATACTGGAGCCAGTTGCTATTTACTTTTCCAGGTGATCTTCCCAACCCAGGAATCGAACCTACATCTCTTGCAAGGGGAAATGGATTCTTTACCACTGAGCCACTAACTCTAATTTAGAATAAGAGTTAGTGGCTCAACTGTACTCTAATTTAAAATAAGCCAGAAGTCCTGAGGACAGAGACCTGCAGAATGAGCATTTGTTATGGAAAAGGCCTCCATAAAAGTTTACATTTTTGAGCTCTGAGACCGGCTTCAACTTGCTCCTAATTGCTTGGGTGATGGGTGTAATAGCAAAGCAGGGGATAATGATGGAGGAGGCCATTACCTGAACGGTAGTGTGTGGGAGAGGCGAATCTCCCCTCCTGGAGTCAAGCCCCTTTGTTCTGCAACAGGAAACCCCTCATGATCTGAAGGCAGCACTTGTTTTAGACCCGAAGCTCTCGGGTGAGGTGCAGCTGAAGCTCAGTGATGCTCTGCGGTGGTCTTGTCATCAGGAGGACACGCCTACGGGGCGATCTCCTCTGTAAACACAGACACTGATTTTATAATTTGCTCCCAGGCAGCTGATAGGGGGGCTGTTTTTCTCCTGCCTTTTCACAGCAGCTAAATCACAACCAGGGCTTTTCAGAGCTCAGCAAACCGTCATCATTAAAAACAAAAGTTATTAGTTTCGATGCCAAACAGTAAATCAACGTGAAGACTTTGATGGCTTCATGAAGGGAGATCTCTGCTTCCTGCGTCCTGATCCAGGGCTGATCTGTAAGCTGGCCCTACAGTGGGGACCACTGGGGTGTGCCTGTGAATGGGCACCCTCCTGCTGGGGTTTGAAATGCTTGCTTGTGTGTGTTCTAAGTCGCTTTAGTTGTGTCCAACTCTTTTTGATGCTATGGACTGTAGCCCACCAGGATCCTCTGTCCATGGGATTCTCCAAGCAAGAATACTGGAGTGGGTTGCCTTGCCCTCCCCTGGGGGATCTTCCTGACCCCCCTATCTCCCACATCTCCTGCATTGTCAGGTGGGTTCTTTACCACTAGCATCACCTGAAATTGTTGCATCTCCAGGTAAAGAAGGTGGGGCCGTTGAGTAGCTTCCTTGGTTGGAGCCATTAGGCTCATGAAGGCTATTCCCCATTCAGGTCCTGCAGGTTCACGGACAGAGAAATAGGAAACGGAAGAAACAGACAAACGAAATGCGCTGGAGTGAGTGAGTGCAATTCACGTCCACACGCCCGCTTTCTCCTGTATCCTCTCGCAGAGCCTCCTCCCATCTCTCATGTTCCTTCTCTCCTTTGGGATGTTCCTTCCTTTCTGCAGCCCTGGGTTTGGACTAATTGCTGCTCTTTTAGGATTTGCACAGGGTACCTGCTTCCTGTTAGTGCTGAGCAGAGATGGGGCCTGGTAGGTCCACAAACTGTGACTATTAAATGAGCAAGAACGTTGGCATCTGAATCTCTGGATGACCTTGGGACACTCCCGCCTGGCTTTCTAGAACTGTTCCAAACCAGCTGCTTTAGACCAGATGGTAGGTTATGTTCTCTCTGGATCTCAGTTTTCTGTCTTCAAATCTTGATGTGTATGCATGTTTTAATTTTTAAATTTTTACTTTAAAGATTTTTTTTTTTGATGTGGCCCACTTTTAAAGTCTTATTGAATTTGTTGCAGTATGCTTCTGTTTTACATTTTGGTTTCTTGCCCTCCAGGCATGTGGGATCTTGGCCCATTGACTAGGGATCAAATCCGTACTCCCTCTATTGGATGGCGAAGTCTTAACCACCAGACTAACAGGGAAGTCCCCCTTGATGTGGTTAAAATAATTTTCCTTCATTCTCTGCAAAGCCCTTTATTCAAACAAATAAAATCAGGAATGTGTTTTGAGTGGGGTGAGGGGTAGAGGGGTCAGGAAGACGACCCCAGCCCTGTAGCCCTGATCCACCTTGGAGGCCCACGGGGTCCAGGTGGTTCCTAAGGTCCTTGGTGGTTCTGCACTCACTGGCCTGGAGGTTTACATCCACCACCTGGTCCACCAGTTCCGTCTCAGGTCAGCTGCTTCCTTGGGCTCATGCTCATCTGAGGGGCCTGCACTCACCTGGCTGCCACTCTTCCAGGTCAGCCGTCTATGATTCTACAAGATACCCATGATCCACGCACGGGAGTGGTTGGCAATCATCCTGCCGTGGGCGCCCCACCCCGGCCTCTCTGCATCCCTAGAGTCTCCCCTCATTTTGGTGTCACCCCGCCAGTGGTCACCCACCCTCAGAGCTGCAGGTCCAGACACCTCACAACCTGTCTCTTTTCTTTCCTTCCGACCCCTTGTCTCTCTTCCATCACATGCATCATGAACACAGTTGCCGGATGAAGCTTTTGAAAAGCAACTTTGGCCCACTCATCACATTCCTCCTTAGAAAGTTTAACAACCCCCCACCCCACATGCCCCAGTAACCATGAAATAACGCCCCAGTTCTTTGCATGGCATTTAGGGCTGAGCATATTCTACTTGGAAAAGACCCTGATGCTGGGAAAGATTGAGGGCAGAAGAAAAAGAAGGTGACAGAGGATGAGGTGGTTGGATAACATCACTGATTCAGTGGACATGAACTTGGGCAAAGTCCGAGATGGTGAAGGACAGGGAAACCTGGTATGCTGCAGTCTCATGGGATCGAAAAGAAGTGGACACGACTCGGCTACTCAACACCGTTCCAGTTACCACCCATCTTCCCAGTTCTGCCTCTGAAGGGTGCTCCGCCACCTCATCACCTGCACTGCTTGCTGGCTTCCTTCCAAACTGTGAGAAGGAAAGAATCAGGAAGAAAGAAAGACACACGTGTGAAACCAGTGGGAAGAGGAGTTGGAGTCTCTGCCGCCTTGACTCTGGCCAACCCTCCCGGAACCCACTCTCCCTGCTGGAGGACAGGAGCTCCCATCCCCCAACTCACTTCTTCCACCAGTGGTAGAGTTCCCAGAACTCAGGATTTGATTAAAAAAAAAAAATCCCTTAGGATAATGGCAGAATTGTGGTGATCAAATGAGCGGACAAGGATTTATGTTAATTGCTCAGTTATGTCTGGCTCTTTGTGACCCCATGGACTGTAGCTCAGCAGGCTCCTCTGTTCATGGGATTCTCCAGGCAAGAACACTGCAGTGGGTTGCTACGCCTTTCTCCAGGGAATCTTCCTGACCCTGGGATTAAACTCAGGTCTCCTGCATTGCAGGCAGATTCTTTACCATCTGAACCACCAGGGAAGCTTGATGGAGATTTAATCCTAATTTATTAACAATCTCAAAGTGTATCTCAGTGTATCTTGGTCTGTCCTATAGAAACTAGAGAATGACGTTATGAACGGATGTGGTTAAATACACTTGCACGCCAC
>SJYC01081001.1:0-15990 GCA_006408675.1 Madoqua kirkii | reverse complement strand
AATATATATCTTAAGAAGTCATAATATTTTATTGTATTTATCTATACTCCTATTGTTGAATATTGAGTTTGTTTCCACCTTTTCCTATTAATATTATAAACAATACTGGAATGGATGTCCTGGTTCCCTTATTTTTTACGGCTTCCCTGGTGGCTCAGACAATAAAGAATCTGCCTGCAGTGCAGGTTCGATCCCTGGGTCAGGAAGATTCCCTGGAGAAGGGAAGGGCAACCCACTCCAGTATTCTTGCCTGGAGAGTTCCATGGACAAAGGAGCCTGGTGGGCTGCAGTCCACGGGGTCGCAAAGAGTCAGACACGACTGAGCGACTCACACTCTCACTTGCTCTCCAGTTGTTTGGTCAAAGATAGTGCAGTGATGGCTTCTGTCTGAGGTTCCCTCATTACCATCTGAAGAGACTGTGCCATTTTGTATTTCCACTGCTGCTGCTGCTGCTAAGTCACTTCAGTTGTGTCCGACTCTGTGTGACCCCATACACGGCAGCCCACCAGGCTCCCCCGGCCCTGGGATTCTCCAGGCAAGAACACTGGAGTGGGTTGCCATCACCCAACCATATAAAAAGCATCTCCTTGCCCCTAGAGTCTAATCAGTATGAACTTCATTGGTCTTTTTGATAGTTGTAAGGTTGCTGGTTAAAAATGGTATCTCATTATTTTAATTTATCTTTAATTGATCATTAACTTGACCATCTTTTCATACTTTCCATGTTTATTTCTTTACCATTTGAGTTTGTATGTTTCAATCAAGTAGAGAATGAAGCAGTGTCAATGGATGTCCCTTCTGAATGACACTTTGGTGTCCAAGACCCTACTACAGTGGGTGGCGGTGGGGAAACAGGACGAGAAAACCACTTCTTAGCTCACTGGGAACTTAGCTGAGCTCTGCACCTGAGCAGCCAAGTCTTCTTCCAAATGACAATTAGACCCTGGATTGTCTTGGCTCTGACTTGGCGTTTCCTGGAGATGCCGTTTTTATTAACGGTAATACTTGCTTAGCTTCATCTGGCCTTCTGATAAGGGTTTCCTGGGACTTACTTGGTTAAAATCTAGGATGCCAGTTTCCAGCTAAGACTGCCCAAAGCACAGCTTGGCAGTGACTTGTCTAAGGTCACGTGTCTGACTGGACGAAACCCATGCCTCGATCCCAGATCTTCCTTCTCTTTCTCCTGTGTTATGGGATTTCACCTTGGAATTATCTACTTTCATAGTTATTTGTTATCTCAAACTCTGTGTTCTTAACCTCAATCTCTCCCATATCACGTTCATTCACTCACTCACTCATTCAACAACACTTTCCGCATACCTACCTGTGCCAGGCCATGTTCCAGCACTGGGTTTGAATCCAAGCTTCTTAATTCCTGACCCTGATACCTAGCCCTTTAGACCTCACTTTCTTCCTCTCTAGAGTGGGCATGAGTTTAACAGTCCCATGCCCGCCTCAAAGAGTTTCATGAAAATCAAACGCCATGATGAGGGAAGGTGCCTTGCACATTCAGAATGAAAGCCAATTTTTGGTTTTGAGAAGAATGCTCTTGGCTACTTCGTGGAAGAACCTGAAGACCTCCCTACAAATCTCCCTGAGGGCAGGGTGCCTCCGCTTGCCTGCTGCCGCGGGAGTGAACCCCTTTCCCATGGGGGTCCTGATGAACAGGGTTACACACAGTGGTCTCCAAGATCCTCCAGCTACCACATTCTTCAGTCCTAGGAGATCTGGCCTCTGGTCTAAGTTGAGGCTTAGAGGCGGCTTCAGAGTTCAAGTTCCGGTTCAGGAGGCTCTTCTGCAGGACTATGGACTATGCTTGTTGTTTCTTCCAGGCTGCACAGTAAAACCTGAGAGTAGCCGAGTACCCGGGTTTGACTCTTAAAGAAGTTATACAGCTTCTCTTTCCCCCTCTGCCATCCCCAGGCTCAGGTCTCCATCTGATCCCAGGAAGCCCATTCACCTGAAAATCAAAAGACAAGCTCCCTGCAATTCCGGGAGATGTGTTCTGACTGAAGACTGCAGAAGAACTGGGGTATCTGGGGTTTTAGAATAAAATTTCTCCTTCTGCTGACAACAGATCATGTCTAATCAAAACCCTTAATTAAAAAAAAAAATCTCAGGTACTTAATTTGATTTGCTTATTTGCATAATATCGGAGCACAAAAGAAATCTGCTCCACAGGCCACGTTTCTGCCACAGGCCAAGTGCTGGGCCCTTGTGATCTGCTCTGTTGATCGAGGCTGGCTTTGGGGGTGACAGAGGGCTCCCTCCAATCAGTGCCGTTCAGCTGCTGAGGGTGGGCTCACAGGAAGGCCCACTCCATAAGTGAGAAATTTCTGGAAATGTCTTGGTACTACATTTCCACTGCTGGTATAAAATGCTAGATTCCCTGAAAGTGGACCCCTTTTGCTTGTGGAATGAATGGAATGTGATGTCTGGGGCTTTAGGGCATGAGCTTGATGGAGAAAGGCGGGGCGGGTGAACAGGGGGCCCTGGAAACAAGCTGACACCTTTCACATCCCTGCCAGCCACTGGCGGCGTTTTTGCTTCTGTTGGTCTATCTAACTGTCCTCACTGAAACGCCGTATGCGTGTCTAAGGACAAATGTTCACAGCAGATTAGTCTTAAGAGCCGAAAGGAAGAGAAAGTTCCACTTGAACAGTACTGACTTCAAGCATCTGCGCAAGTCCCACAGCGACTTTCTCTGCCGCCCTGGACGTCAGGTCAGACAGCCGGCGATGTACTTGAGGACCAGCAGGGGGCGCCCCAGAGTCAGGAGGAGGGCCAGGCAGGCCGGCCGCTTTCAGCCCCGACCAGAGCCGGGAAACTCGGGGAAAAACTCACTGTCGCCAAGAGAGCAGCTTTAAGAATCTGCACAGCTACTTTGCATCACAAATTCAGCTCTCTTCAGAAATGAGGTAAATCAGGCTATCGGAACTTTGAGCAAATGTTTGTGTCCATTTTATTATTAAAAATTATGTTTGATAAGCCTATTTTTTCCCCTTCAAATGGTGTCAGTGGTTGCTTAGAAAAGCTCCATTTCACATCTTTTAATTTTGAATTATTCTCTTATCTGTAATAAAGTACCAGTCAAGCCCAGAATTAGTATTCTGGAAGAAAGGGCTTAATGAGCTAAAACATTTCTATCTGGGGTAGGGGAGCATCTTATCTTGCTTAAGTGTTTTAGAAGGAATTTGCAAGGCAAAGGCAGAATATTTGGTATGACTAAGTGGGAAAAAAAATGCGTTGGCCTCTTTTCCCGTGTGCGTAATAAGCCAGTTCACATGGCCATGCCTTCCTGTACAGTGAAGTCCAACCTGGAGCGCTTGATACAGAACTTGGGCTTTTCATTTCAGGGGCGCTGGGATATTTCATTAACAAGAGTTAAGGAAGAACATCGCTTGCTTTCTTCCAGTTGCATTTCTGGCATTGCGTGCGCTATCATATATCACTGTCTGCAGCAGGCGACTTTGGAAATAGCTGACTATTAGCAACGTAATTGCCCTTGAATATACAATGCACACTTGTGCGGAGTGTTCGTGGCGAAGGCTGCCAACAGACAGTGAAATCAGAAAAAGTGCCCTCTTGGGTTACATCTGTACTGAAGTTTTAAAGGAGTAAAAGAAGACGTGGCTGTTAATGGAAGTTTTAGCAGGAGTTTAGTAACTGTCCCTCCAATTCAGGCACCTACTTTGGCTCTCTCTCTGTGTTAAAGGCTAGTTAATATCTAGTGTTTGGATAAACAGGTACTCTGAGTACACTGCCCATTATCTGTTGGTCCACTGACTTTTTTTGGATTATAGATGTAAGAAAGATCTTCAGAATGTGACATTTGAGTTATGGTTTCATAAGAAAGAATGTTCATGATACACATTTTGTAAAGTTCTGAGAAGTATGTCAGGGTTAAAAACTCAGTACATATAGCAAGACCTCAGTTACATAACAATTGAAAGCAAGTATCCAGAATGATGCAAGTTGGGAATTTGAACAACCAGATACGTGAGGTCCATTTATATCCTCAGCACCTCCTGTTTATAGCGGGATACCTAAATGCAAACATTTTCATTTGGGTAAACTATTAAACGAGGTAATTTAGAATGCTGGTCAGTGTGCAGATTTTGACACAAGTATTAAGTGAGATTACTGTTGTACCTAGGCTGGTAAATGGGAATGGTGTTGGCCAAGGGTAGTTATGGAGGCTAACATAAAATAGTATTAGAATTTTCATAAGTTAAAAAGGACACAGCAAATGAGTGAAAGGAAGGATGGCATGAGCCAGGAGGCAGTTGAACTAGAAGAGATTTCAACGGCTGAGCTGACCATTCATTTTGTAGAAAGAAATCCTTGTTCTGCTTTAATTAAAATTTTTTTCTAAATTAGTATATAATAAAATTGATCTTTTGCACATATACATCTATGAACTTTAACACATTGTACAGATTCCTGTTACCCACCACAGTCAAGATTCAGAACAGTTCTACTACCCTCCAAAAGCTGCTCCCGGCAATTTCAGAAGTCTCTCCTCTTCCTCTTTTAATCCTGGAAACCGTGAACCTGTTGTCCATCCCATCAGCTGTGTCTTTCTCTAAAAGACAAGTGAATGGAGTCAAGCAGTAAGTAGCTTTTTGAGATTGACTTCTTTCACTCAGCGAAGTGCCTTTACGAGGCATCTAGGATGTTGTGTGCACTAGTAATTTTTTTCTTATTTATGTTTGGTTAGTAACTGGGCTTCCCTGGTGGCTCAGATGGTAAAGAATCTGCCTGCAGTGCAGGAGACCTGGGTTCCACCCCTGGGTCGGGAAGATCCCTGGAGGAGGGAATGGCAACCCACTCCAGCATTCTTGCCTGGAGAATCCCCTGGACAGAGGAGCCTGCAGCGACTGACTGACTGTATGACTATGTGACTAACCAGGATGAGCTCCACTTGGCTGCTATTTATTTTACATCTTGCTGGATTTGATTTGATATTTGGTTGAAGATGTTCACTTGTAGGTTCATAATGGCTATTCGTTTGTAGTTTTGTTTTCTTGAGTTGTCTTTGTCTGGTTCAGTTCTCGAGGTAGTTGACCTTATTAAAACTGTGTTGAGGATCATTCTCTTGTCTTCTGTTTTCTGGGATTCTGTAGAATTGGTTTTATTTCTTCTTTAAATGTTTGACCAAGATTATCAGTGAAACCATCTGTGTTTGGAGATTTCTTGTGAGTAAAGTTTTAAGTGACAAAAATTCAAATTATTTAAATTTATAGAACTATTTAGCTTTTCTATTTCATCTTGGGTAGATTTTGGCAGTTGATAGTTTTTGCGAATTGAGTCATTCCATCTAAATTGTTGAGTTTTTGTGAATAGAATTATTCTTAGTTTTCATTCATTATCCTTTCAATATTGCCAACTCTGCCTATAGTAATACCTTCTCTTTCATTCATGGTATTAATAATTTGAAACTTCTCTGTCTCTTCTGAGATCAGGTTTGAAATTTATCATTTCTACTGATGTTAGAAAAAACCTTTTTGCTTCATTGATTTTTTTCCTATTATTTTCCTCTTTACAATTTCATTTATTTCTATTGTTATTTTTACTATGTTTATTTATTATTTCCTTTGTCTGCTTGTTTGGATTTATTTTACTCATAATTTTTTAGTTTTTTTTTTAAGTTAAAGCTTAAGTTAATAATCTGAGACCTTTTAAATTTTCTAATATGAGCATTTCATGCTATTGATTTCCCTTAGATCCACTCCTTTATGTTATGGAAAGAGGGTAAGTGTAATGTCAAGTCATTTCCAAGAATGCAAATTACAAGCTGTTTTCCCCTCAGCTAATGCAACTAAAATAAAAAAACCCGTCACACTGTGCGCCTCCAGGTTAGGCTAGAGAAGGGTCCAAGTCTCAGATGACCGGCACTACGTATCCACATTTCTGTGGCACAGTGCTAACCCCGAGTGATGAAGGAAAGGTTGAATAATAAGCTATGGGTTCTGCTTGCTGAGGGCTTCCCTGGTGGCTCAGAGGTTAACGCATCTGCCTCCAATGCGGGAGATCCGGGTTCAATCCCCGGGTCGGGAAGATCCCCTGGAGAAGGAAATGGCAATCCACTTTACAAGACTGAGCGACTTCACCTTCACCTTCTCTTTGCTATGTCATGGAATAAAGAGCCAGTGCTTTTTAGGATGATCTCTAGCGTGTCAGCCTGGCTCTTCCCTTCATTCTCAGAGCCCCCCACTGCGAGGTGACTGGCGCGGCCGCGCTTCAGTCAGAAAACATTCAGACCCGTTAGAGCTCCCAAGAAGACTCATGTCTGTGAGGACTTCTCTGGGGAAAAAAATCCAAACTACAGGTAAGCTCTTGTTGCAGTGGTGCTCCGAAGAGGCGCTGGCGCCGCAGGCGCCCCGGCGCGGGCTCCTGGCCGCCTCCCGGGGGCGCGCTCCTCCCCGTCTCCTGGTGGCGCGCTCCTCGCTACCTCGCGGGGGCGCGCTTCTCGCCTCCTCCTGATGGCGCGCTCCTGGCCGCCTCCCGGGGGCGCGCTTCTGGCCCTGATGGCGCGCTCCTGGCCGCCTCGCGGGGGCGCGCTCCCCGCCGCCTCCCGGGGGCGCGCTCTCTGCGGCCTCCTTGCTGGACCCCGGCTTCCCTCGAGCTCCACAGCGATTCCTGTGGCCGTGTCCGGCCTCAGCGCTCCAGCCCCTGGGTTTCTTTGTTCTCTGGCAATCTGGCAGTAGCCAGCAATGCCTCCCCGCTCGGTGTGCGGCAGCGGGTGAACTTTTTGTTACGCTCAAAGACACAGAGCATAAACATTGCCCGTTCAGCCATTCTAAAGCGGCATTAGCGGCACATTCCCGTTTGTGCGAACATCACCAGGCCTCCCTCTCCAGAGCTTTTTCATCTTCTCCGCTTAAACCCTCCACCCATCAAACACTGAGTTCCACGCCCCTCTCCCACCCGGGGCACCCACCGTTCTACTTTCTGTCTGTATGAACCAGTCTCCTCTAAGAACTTTGCTTGAGCGGAATCTGTTCTTTTACGTTAGCTTATTTTACCCAGCATAGTGTTTTCAAGGCTTATCCATGTTGTAGCCTTGTCAGAATTTCCTTCTTTTACAATTTTCTCATTTTACTTTTTTCTGCTAAAAATCTGGTATCCACTTTATTTTTAGTTTTTATTGAAGTATAATTACTTGGGGCTTCCCTTGTGGCTCAGCTGGTAAAGAATCTGCCTGCAATGCAGGAGACCTGGGTTTGATCCCTGGGTTGGGAAGATCCCCTGGAGAAGGGAAAGGCTACCGTCTTCAGGATTCTGGCCTGGAGAATTCCAGACTGTATAGCCTGTGGGGTCACAAACAGTCAGACACGACGGAGCGCCTTGCAGTTTCACAGTTAACTTACAATATATTAATTACTTCTGTAGAGCAAAGTGATTCCGTTATACATATATAAATTATTATATTCTTTACTGTTATCATTTATCAAAACATACTGAATGTAGTCTTCTGTGTTATATAAGTAGGACCTTGTTGTTCATCCATATAAAAGCTTCCATCGGCTAACCCCAAATTCCCACTCCTCTCCTCCCAACCCCCTCCCCTTGGCAACCACAAGTCTGCTGTCTACATCTGTGGGTCTGTTTCTCTTGTGGGCAGGTTCATTTATGTCATACTTTAAATCCATATATAAATGACATATATAGTATTTATCTTTCTGACTCACTTCACTTAGTTTGATAATCTCTAATTGCATCCATCCCTTCCTTCCATTTTTATGACTTGCTAGTATTGTGTGGGGTTTCCCTGGTGGCTCAGATAGTGAAGAATCGCAGGAGGAGGGCAGGAGAAGGGAGTGACAGAGGATGAGATGGTGGGATGGCATCAACGACTCAATGGGCATGAGTTTGGGCAAACTCCAGGAGATGGTGGAGGACAGGGAAGCCCGGCGTGCTGCAGTCCTTTGGGTTGCAAAGAGTCGGACACGACAGGGATTGATCAGCAGCAGCATTCCATTGTTTGAACACGCGGCGTTATATTTGTCCATTTGTCTGTTGTTTCCTTTTCGGCTCATTTGGCGGCAAAATATTCTGAGCTTCCTTTCAGCTGAGGGATATGGAGCAGGGAAGTGCTTCTGTAGCCATTAAGCTCTTAGAAGATCTTGGATCTAACATATTGGATTCCTAATCATGCTTTTGCAGCTCATTTTTTCTATGGCACAGAATGCCAGTTCTCTCTGTGGATGGCAGGCGCCGTACTGGAATCTCTTGGGGAATTTTTCCAAGTGTTACTTCTTCGTCTTTCTCCAAGTTTCTTTCTGCTGTTGAAAAATAAGGAAAACAAGTGGGTTTTAAGTCTTAGCTGTGTTGGGTGAAACTTCTCTTTGAGAGCAGCTATTGTAGACTCAAACGTTCCTGCAAGTGGCTTCTTGCATTAACCCGTGGAGTTCTGATGAAAGGAGATTTATCTTGGCCAGGAGTATTTAAGCTTGTCATTCTTTAAATTTCTGTCTTCACTCTTTGGGGGTTCATTAGTTTTCTTAGTACATTATTTTTAGTGCACTCTGCATACTTTCTCTCATGTGTTTCTGCTTGGGTTGACTTGTTCCTTCAGGATGCACATTATGTGGGTTATTTTGACTTGAGATTGGGTGCCACAGGAAAAAGGTCAGAGAGGGCTCATGGCGTTGCAGGGTGGGACACACCGGAGCCTGCCATCTATAGATGGGGTGGGGGGCATTTCAGTTTCAGGACAGAAGTAGAAAAGTAGCTTAGGAGTCTGGAGGCATAGAGCTATCTAGGGTTGCCAGACAGAACAAGAGGTAGAAGAGGAGAGAAACAATCCTCTTCCTTCTGAAATTTCTTTTTTTCTGCCTTGAATATCTTCCCCACCTACTCAACTGTAGGTCAAAATCCTCCCCAAAACCTCTATTAAAGATTTTTTTCCAACACTCTGTCATACCTCTGGGACAGTCCACATGGCTTTCTACAGGAATGAATCTTTTTTCTCTTTTTCTCATCAGCTGGGATGGGTAATTCCTGCCTTTCCTGAAAAGTCTGTGAAGCCCTCAGGCTTTTTTTTGCTTTTAGATTCTCCAGATCCTATCGAAGCGTTCAACACTGTGATAGTCTGAAAAAGACAGTCCTTAATTGACTGATGGACAAAGCCCCTGGAGAACAATTTCAGGCGTGAACGTGAACGTCACTCAGTCGTGTCCAACTCTTTGCAACCCCATGGACTATATTATACATCCATGGAATTCTCCAGGCCAGAACACTGGAGTGGGCAGCCTTTCCTTTCTCCAGGGGATCTTCCCAACCCAGGGATCAAACCCAGGTTTCAGACATCTAGCCATTGAAAAGGATCTTGTAGATGAATGTTTGATGAAACAGTGTCTGTGGAAAAATAGAACCATCATGTGATGCAGAGTATTGAATTTTGTAACCATCCATTTACCTTTTCTAATCGGAAGGCATCTTTGCCAAAATGTTAACAGTTGCTACCTCCAATGGACGTTCTGGATTATTTTACTTTATATTTTCAAGTTTTGCTCAATGATCTGTGCTCCTTGGTCCACAGTAGACAGTGTTTCATGACTGTTTTTGTCTGTCTGTTGTGGAGTAGAGGCCTGGACCTGAGTTGGTGTTTGTTGAATGAATAAGTGAGTGACAAATATAGAATGATGTAAACAGACCATTCAGGGCTTAAAAATCTCTGAGGGCTTTACAATTAATAAGACAGTGTGGAAGGCTATTACAGCTTGTAAAATAGTATACAAAATGAATGTTATAATTGTTATAATTGTGGGAAGACCTCTGGGCCCCCTCTAGTCTTTGGGGTACCCCTCTTGCTGGCTAGATGAGGTCCTTTCCAGCTTTCCCTTAGGACTACCCCTTTCTGGGAGTCTGGGAACAGGTAACCTGAGCTCGTGTTTAACTCAGATTTATTTTACTTCAACTTGTCCCCTTTTAGAGTTAATTTAGCAACACACATGCCCTTTCTCAAGATTTTTATCAGGTGGTGGTGAACTTTTAATGAATATAATAGAAAACATTTCCTCATCCTAGAAAACGGAGGGAGTTTGAAATGAATTTTGACCTCATCAACTTCTTTCATCTGGTCTCTGTAATCAGTTTTTATAAAAAGCACATGGCTGCCTGGCTATATCTTGATAGAGAACAGTTTTTGTGTTCTGTTAAAAAAAATCCAGAGAACTGGTTTCAATCTTGAGAGATAATGGGAGTGTGGTAGAGGGCGATGGGCGAGCTGTCTATACCACGCCCTGGCGTGAGGCCTGGTGACTGAACTGAGTGCAGTTATCAGCCCTGTTCTCTCCTTACGGATGCTGTCGGGGGGACTCTTCCACCTTGTCCCCAGGAGGGCTTCCCAGACATGTGCACCTCAAAGCCCAGTGTCTTCTGCAGAGAGGACAGGCAGCCACAGCCTGTAATGGGAAGGAAGACAGACATTTGTTCTCATCAGTATCTGCTAAGGGGATACAGAAATGGTCCCTACAGCTTTTTCAGAGTTTTTCTAATGAGAAGTTTAAAGGTAATGAGCCCTCCTCCCAACCAGTCCTTAGAGTTCCAACTCTGTGGACTTTACTTCTATCATAACTATTTTTGCAGCAAATGTTTATAATATATCCACTAGCTACCAGCCTTGTGCCAAGTGCTTAGAATACGTCTGTGAACAAAATGGTCAAAGGATGATTCCCTCCTGTAGCCGGCATGGTGCTCAGATGAACGAGGACTGTGATAAGACAGCTGGAGGATGTGTTAGAAGGTAATGGTGTTATAGAAAGAAGGAAAAGTTGAGTCCAGCAAGGTCAAGCGCACCAGGATGGAGGGGCGGGGCTAGTGTGTAAAGGACAGTTGGAATAAACCTTATTGGCTGGGGGAGATGGAAGCAAGAAAACCTAACAAAACAACTAAACATCCCAACTGTGTGACAGGCAAAATACTGAGATTGATGTACTTGTCCCCAGGCTGTGAGGATGATCACGCTGGGCAGCGTGAGGTCTGATGGCTGGTACCCAACTCCAACACAAGCATCACCACATGGAACCATGTTCATTCCAAAGCTCCCCCGACCTGGTTCTTCAATCCTCACTCATTCCTCCCAGAATCTCCCCTTGGCCTTGCCTTCTGAAACACTACCCTCCTGCCTTTCTCTCTCTCTGTCCATTTCCTCTTAACTCTCTGGAGTTTCTTGCCACCGCTTGAGTCTCTACACATTGCTGCTGTGGGGTTCCATTTGCTCTGCTCTCCGATCCCCTGGACGATCTCACCTGCTCCGTGGCTTCTGCAGCCACTGGTGAGCTGTGATGCTCAGCGTCTCTGAGCTGAGTGTCCTCAGCTCCAGTCCCGTCCACTCGGCTGCCTTGGCAAGTCCAAAACAGAGCTCATCCAGCCTGTCTACCCTTGGGAATTTTCCATTTTGGTGAGTGATATATGATGCTTTCAAACTGTGGTGCTGGAGAAGACTCTTGAGAGTCCCTTGGACAGCAAGGAGATCAACCTAGTCCATCCTAAAGGAAATCAGCCCTGAGTTTTCAGGGGAAGGACTGATGCTGAAGCTCCAACCCTTTGGCCACCTGATGCAAAGAGCTGACTCATTGGGAAAGACCTCAATGCTGGGAAAGATTGAAGGCAAAAGCAGAAGGGAGCGACAGAGGATGAGATGGTTAGATGAAACCAGGGACTTAGTGGATACGAATCTGAGCAAACTGCAGGAGACAGTGGAAGATAGAGGAGCCTGGTGTGTTGCAGTCCATGCGGTTGCAAAGAGTTGGACATGACTGAGTGACTGAACAACATATATATCTTTAGCTTAAAAAAATAACACTTATGTTCAGTCCATTTAATGCTTTTGTCAAGCATTATTTTAATGGCTTCATAATAGCCACCATCTATCTAACCATCCATAATTGATCTTCCCAATTTCCTATTGCTGAGCACTTACGTTGTTTCTGAATCTTTGCTCTCACAAGCAACTGTACAACAAACATCCTCATTCAGTGTTTATACCTTTGTGTTTCCTTGGCCCAGGATTGGCTCATAAATAGAATTAATTTTGAGCTGATTTATCATTCCCTTTGGATAAATTCCCAGAAGGCAATCCGGTGACTCAAAAGATATGAAGAATTTGAAGATGTTGGTGGTTGCTTATTGCCCTTTAGAAAGCGATAGTCAAATGTATTTCCACTGTGAATGAATGATGCTTTTTCAGTTATTACGAGCTCCCAAGTCTGCCACGTTTCCTGGGTTACAAGTAGGGATGGGCATGGTCTCACATGTTCATTGGTTGGCTGTTTTCTTTCCTGAACTGCTTGTTCACGCCTTTTGTCCACTTTTCTTTTGTGGTGCTTCCCATGTTTGACTTTTTAAAAAAGGGTTTGTTCTAATTAAGGCTTCTGATTGCAAGTGGCAGCATCCAACTTGAGTTAGGACAGGTGAGCTTGGAGTCTGCTGCCAGGGGGCAGTGTCGCCAAAGGAGAAGGGGGAGAGGGGCACCCGGGCTTCCTTTGACCCGGGGCTGGGATCCAAGTGTCAGAACCCACCAACTTCTCAGTCTCATAGCCCCCTGGCCTCACCTGCTTGGTGGCCTCTCGATGCTGCCCCATCCTCTGGTCCCAGGCAGCTCTGTCTGCCTTCTCACCTTGCTAGTGACCAGGCCATGTCCTCACTCTATGAGCTTTCAGCTGCAGCACCCTCAAAGCTCCCTGTGCCTTTAGAGATGGAATGCAACGAGCCTAGCTCTTCCTTGAGCCCGGCCGCCCAAGGGACAGCCAACGGCTGGACTCTCTCCACGTCACACGTCCATCTTTGGCTCCGTCAGTCCCTTCTGGGTTGACAGGTGGGGCAGGTCCGATGGACGGGACCAGGGGCAGGACCGGGCAGGCAGTGGACATGCATAGTAAAAGCTTCAGATTTTTTGTCAGACAAGCTGTACCCTGTCTGCCTTAGGGTGTACACATTTTTTTTCTAGCAGTTACTTTCTCACCGTCATTTCTTGAAGCTGTCTTTTTCTCTTCCTCTCCATTAAGGAAATAGTCTTAATTCAGTGTTTAGTTTCTTCTCCTGTGGGTTTCTGCTTCTCCTGGTCTACCTGGCTCTAGTTACACGCCTTCCCACCTCATTCTCTCTACCCTGTCAGCAGAGGTGTCCACCCAAAATGCCAACCTGGCAAAGATGCCTCCTTTCTAAAAAGTCTCCCAGTGGCTCCTGACAAGCTTCTGGAGAAAGTCCAAAGTTGCGACATGTCCAGATGGGGTTTTCAGTGCGGCTGCGTCCCCCCATCGTCTGGCTCTCTGGTGATGCTGCAGAGGTGCTGCGGTCCAGCCGCACCCTGGGGGTTTCTGAGCGGCTGACCTTTCTTGGGTGCTCATGTGTTTCCCGGCCACCCCCTCTGCCCCATCTTCTCTTTCTAGCAAATTGCTTCACGTTCCTCAGTAATCCCTGGAGTAGGACTTCTGCTTTGCTCTGCTTGCCACCCACTTGGGCTGCGTTCCTTTTTCTTTCTTTACACTTATGGAAACACACTCGGTTAGAACAGGTTCCCAATCTCCTCCGCTTCTAGATGAGACAGCTTGGAGGATCAATGTCCACCTTTCCCTTTTCCAGCCACTGGAAATGGGTTTGAATTAATGTTGCCTCATACATGGGTGGGCTTCTCTGGTGGCTGAGATGGTAAAGAATCTGCTTGCAATGCAAGAGACCTGGGTTCAATCCCTGGTTTGGGAAGATGCCCTGGAAAAGGGACTGGCAACTCACTCCAGTATTCTTGCCTGCTGAATCCCATGGACAGAGGAGCCTTGTGGGCTGTAGTCCATTGGGTCGCAAAGAGTCAGACACAACTGATTGACTTAGCACAAAGCACATCATAAATAAAGATCGAACCCAGGTCTCCCACATTACAGGTGGCTTCTTTACCTGTTGAGCCACAAGGGAAGCCCCAGTATAGTGGAGTGGGTAACCTATCCCTTCTCCAGCAGATCTTCCCAACCCAGGAATCAAACCGGGATGGATGTCCACGGTCGCTGGGCAGGGAAGGCAGGGAGGTTCTCTGAGACTGGCAGTCACGCGTGGTCCTGGCTCCCGCTCTAGCTGTGTGATCCCCAGCGGGTTAGTTGAGGCTTTCTGTCTGTAAAATGGGCTGATGCAACCATCAGTGTTCCAGAGCTTTGAGGACTGGAGAGAAGATGCAGGGTGAGTACCTGCTCAGGGCCAGGGAAGGCCTGAGAAACTTTGGAGTTTATTGGTATGGATTATTTACCAAAGTAAATACTTGCCTGTAGCTCAAAGGGTAAAGAAACTGCCTGCAATGCTGGAGACCAGGGTTCGATCCCTCGATTGGGAAGATCCTCTGGAGAAGGGCAGAGCAATCCACTCCAGTATTCTGGCCTGGAGAATCCCATGGACAGAAAAGCCTGGCGGGCTACAGTCTGTGGAGTCACAAAGGGTCGGACAAGACTGAGCGACTAACACATTTACCAAAGAGAGCAGCCACTTCCTGGTGGCTCAGCTGGTGAAGAACCTGCCTGCAGTGCGGGAGACCTGGATTCAACCCCTGGGCCAGGAAGAGCCCCTGGAGAGGGGCATGGCTGCTCACTCCAGTGTTCTTGCCTGGGAAATCCTGTGGACAGAGGAGCCTGGTGGCGTGGGGTTGCTAGAGTTGGACAAGACTTAGGGACTAAGCCACCACCATGGATTTAATAATACTAATATATTAACATCATTGGAACGCCTGTGGAAGCATCTCACGCAGCAGCACAGGTGAGGGCAGCACAGAAGGAAAACGTGATGACTTCCATTTTTTGGTTCTCTCAATTCTGAACAAAGACAAGTTGAACTGTTTCTTGGAATTCCCTGTTGTATAAATTTTTAAAAAATAAACAAAGTGGATTTAGAATTTAATGGTGACATTTAGTCATTAGAAAGCAGACAATTTTATAACAGCATCATTGTCAATTAAATTTGTCAAAGTGAATCAGACATCCTTGATGAGCAAAGAAAGATGAACTGGAAGCTGTAACGGGGCTGTTAGCTGTTGTTAAGAGAGGGAAAAACAAAGGGAGGTTGTACGTTTCGTAGTTGTTCATTTTTAATTCTGCGGCATCCCTAGTGGCTCAGACGTAAAGAAGCCTGCCCTGTAGGAGGCCTGGGTTCCATCTCTGGGTCGAGAAGAGCCTCTGGAGGAGGGCATGGCAGCCCACTCCAGGATTCTTGCCTGGAGAATCCCATGGACAGAGGAGCCTGGCGGGCTACAGCCCATGGGGTCGCAAAGAAAAGAGTCAGACCCGACTAAGCCAACACTTGTTTCGTTCAGCAGTAAAGCAGAGTGACATGACGCCATTTGCAGCAACATGGGTGGACGTGGAGGCTGTTAGACTGAATGGAGTCAGGCAGAGAGTGGAAGACGAAGACTGTGTGATATCAATAGGCAGAATGCAAACAAGCGATGCAAGTGTGCTCATCCACAAAGCAGAATTAGACTCAGACGCAGAAAACAAACAGGGTTCCCAAAGGGGAAGTGGGGAGGGGTAAATCGGTAGGAGTTTGGGATTAGTGTAGGCACACCGCTATATAAAATAGGTAACCAACAAGGATTTGCCGTGTAGTACAGGGAATTACCATCAACATCTAAGAATCTATAAGGTAAAAGAATCTGAACAGTCGTATGCATGTGCATGTACATATGTATGTATGTAACACTGAATCACTTTCCTGAGGCCTGAAACTAACACAACATTGAAATTAACTCCAATGGAAGAAAAAAGAGCAGGCCCACAGAGCAGCCGTGGGAGGGGTGCCAGGGGCAGATCACCCTCCTTTAAAGCCAGTCTGAGGCGACAGATTGCCTCTCAGACGTAAGGGTGGTGCCTGGGGGGTTGGAAACCCCAAGGCCAAGCCCACCAATCTCTCTCATCTCCAGGGTCACAGTTTGGGTTCGTGGCAGGGATTAGAGCTCAGGCACTCACAGTCTGAATCCTCTTCAGGGAAGCGGGGGGGGGGGGGGG
>SJYC01080999.1:0-33764 GCA_006408675.1 Madoqua kirkii | reverse complement strand
AAATTTTTGAGTATGTGAATTAGCATGTCCCTAAAAGCCAGAACCGTGTAAATATTATCCTCGGGGGTGTCCCCGCCCCTTTCTCCGCCTGTCCCCTCCCTTTCTCCGCCTGTCCCCGCCCCCTCCCACCCCCTCAGTTTCCTGCCTTTTCCCTTTGAGTGTCTGGTTGGTTTTCAGCTTGTTCCCGCGCTTCTGTTGGCGCAAATGAGGGATATACAGGCACGCTCGAGTGCCCTCCTCTCCCTATGATGGTATACACCTTCTCTTCTTACACCCCTCTTTCCACATCTTGAGCATCACTAGTGCTTCAGAGGATCTTCCTTCTTGTTTTCACATCTTCCAAACGGACTGGCCACAGTTCACTCAGCCTCTCTCTTGATTGTGGTCATTAGGCTGTTTCCAGAATTTTGCAAAGCAACACTGCCATCGATAACCTTGTGTGCATCTATCCCACGTTGCTGGAGGTGCATCTTTAGGTTGGATTCTGGAAGCTGGATCGCTGCAGCAAAAGGCAAACGCGGCCGGCGCTCCTTCAGCTCCGCCCCTATTGCCCCTCCTCAGGGTTTTGCTAATTTCCATCCCCACCATCTGTGCGAGCCTGGCTCCTGCCCTGCAGTGTGGCCAGTAGAGTGTAATGTTTTCCCTAATCTGCACCGGACGCGTGAGAGTTCCTCCAGTTGCACTGTCTCCTGAGGGGTGTGGATGGGCCGAGAAAGGGGTCCCTGGGTTTTGTTTCACGTGCTCCCCAGGGACAGGGAGAAAGCACCCAGGTCCTAATGCTGTCGGCACCTACCTCCAGGGCGCAGAGCCTTGGCCGGCCCTGGGAACACTGCACCTCCCCAGTGAGGCTGAGTTTCTGATTTGAGAATTTCGCTGCTGCTGCCTGGTCCCTCCTCCCAGCAAATGGCTCCTCCCACCACAAAATACATGCCCAGGACTTCTCCAGACTGTCACCTGAACACGGGCTGTTGAGAAACTGTTGCGGTCTAGAGGCACCGAGGAGACGGGATGACTGAGCAGAATGTGGGTCCAGGGACAGATGAGCATTCTGGGGAAACCGAGGAAGCCTGAGAGGGTACTGCTGTGGGTTTCTAGTCACTGAGTCGTGTCTGATCTTTTCTGACACCGTAGACTGTATAGCCCGTCAGGCTCCTCTGTCCATGGGGTTATTCAAGCAAGAATACTGGAGTGGGTTGCCATTTCCTTCTCCAGGGGATCTTTCCGACCCAAGGATCAAACCCAGGAGAATCAGGGAGACCCTGCACTGGCAGGCAGATTCTTTACCGCTGAGCCACCCCAGAAGCCCCAAAGAGGGTATGGATTTCAGTTCATGTTACTGCATCATAAGAAGTGAAACTGAAAGAGTTAGTCGCTCAGTCGTGTTGGGCTCTTTGCGACCCCGTGGACTGTAGCCCACCAAGGTCCTCTGTCCATGGAATCTTCCAGACAAGGTTACTGGAGTGGGTAGCCATTCCCTTCTCCAGGGGATCTTCCCAACCCAGGGATGGAACTGGGTGTCCAACACTGCAGGCAGATTCTTCATTATCTGAGCCGCCACCAATACTGGCTCATTATCTGGGCCAAGGTGCCGCACGAGTTATATGTCAGCAGTGGGGGAACTGTGTGATGGGTATCCTTTACTATCTGTGTGACTTTTCCATAAAACCTAGAAGTACACTAAATAAAGATTCTCAGGTTCTAAGACATATTCGGAGAAGGCAATGGCACCCCACTCCAGCACTCTTGCCTGGAAAATCCCATGGATGGAGGAGCCTGGTGGGCTGCAGTCCATGGGGTCGCTAAGAGTCAGGCACAACTGAGCGACTTCCCTTTCACTTTTCACTTTCATGCATTGGAGAAGGAAATGGCAACCCACTCTAGTGTTCTTGCCTGGAGAATCCCAGGGACTGGGGAGCCTGGTGGGCTGCTGTCTCTGGGGTCGCATAGAGTTGGACACGACTGAAGCAACTTAGCAAGACATATTCTCTCATCTCTGTCTCCCACTACTTCTTTGGGGTCACCTTCTGCAGATGGAAGGTTGATCAGAGAGAAATGACGTGTTTTGCCCAAGGCTCCAAGGCAACAGGATGAGCAAGCAGGATGGAAGCAGGGGGCTGCCAGGTTCCAGAACCTTTCCTCAAACATAATTCCCCATAAATACTTGGGGGAGTGAGCGGTGAGGAGACAGGCTCATTTCTTCAGGACGCTTTATCACCTCCAGAGCTGCCGGAACTGGCTGGTCTGGTCTCCGCACTCTTTCCTGGGACTTCTGCCCCAGAAAAGATCAACTGCTTTTTGAATCCCTGAAAATATCTGTAACCAGGAAGCTGGACTGTTGAAAAAAAAAGCGGAAGTGAAGTTGTTTTCCTTCCTGAGTTAGTGTGCATCAGTGGGAAGCTTGACTGTACTCTGGGTTTATCGGTTTCTCTAGTTGTCACGGAGGTGTTTACAAACGGGTTCCACCTGCCCTTGTTCCCTCTAACAGATGACTGTGAAGTCTGGTCCTGGGCACGCGGCGCGTGTGGCTCCAGGGTTGACCACCAGAGGGCGCGCCGCAGCCTCCCCTGCAGCCAGGCGGAGGCACTAACGGGCAGATGGTTTCCGCCAGACTTGGGGTCCAGGGGCCCTGTGAGCATGGGGACCCTGCACTGGGTGTGAACCCACAAGGGCTGCATGAATCTTTGTTCTTTCTCTTCTAGAGAAAAATCACTTTTCTGCGTTCCCTTTCCCTAGGACAGCATAAGGATGCTCAGCACCGGCTGGGGCTGGCTGCCTGCTGGCCCGCAGGGGCCCAGATGTCAGAGTCCCTGTGTCCTTTCCAGACACCTTAGCGCCTTGGGCAGCAAAGCTGGGGCCCCAGCTCAAGCTCTGGGAGTGAGCCTCAGCTCTGCCTTTTCTGGGGGGGGGCACCTCCTGAGCCTCACCTTTCTCCTTGGTGGGGAGGGGGCGCACTGAAACACTTCTCTGCTGGCAAAGCGTCCGGGGACAGGGGGCCGTTTCTCTGGTTTCCTCCTGCCCTGGAGCCTCCCGTTTCCCCTGTGCTGTTCTGGGAGCTCCCTGGGGTAGCTGTGGGTGACCTCTGACCGCCTCCCCTCCTGAGGCCTCCCTGCCTGGGGTGGGGTCCGTCTTCTCTCCAGCCCTGACTGAGGGCCTATCTTATCACATTTACGCATGCATGCTAAGGCGCTACAGTTGTGTCTGACTCTGAGCGACCCCATAGACTGCAGCCCGCCAGACTCCTCTGTCCATGGGATTCTCCAGGCAAGAACACTGGAGCGGGTTGCCACTTCCTCCTCTATCACATTTATACTGATGTTGTATTCGGGTTGGCCAAAATATTTGTTCAGTCAGTGAATGTGTCTTTCAGTAAGGATGAGATGGTTGGATGGCATCACTGACCCAATGGACATGAGCTTGAGCAAACTCTGGGAGATGGTGAGGGACAGGGAAGCCTGCCGTGCTGCAGTCCATGGGGTGGCAAAGAGTCAGACATGACTGAGCAACTGAACAACATAAAGTTCTTGGTGAAAATGAAAAATAGGTCTTTTTTTCAGAAGTAAAACTGAACAAACTTTTTGGCCAACCCAATACCTTGCAATTTCTAAAATTAAGTTATCGTGTCCCATGTCCCTCCTGTAGCTGGGTCTCTGTTCTGCTTCAGGAGAGCAGGGAAACCACCCCATGATTTTACTGCTGTGGAGAGTTAACTCCCATTCACCCCCGGTCCCCCACCTGTTACCCTGAGCCCTTCTCTGTGGTTCACCCTGTGGCCATGTGCTGAACTCTGCCACTACCCAGACCCCGGCTGGTGAAGCTGGGCCCCCAAGGGTACCTCTTCTCCTGAAAAGCCCCACCTGCTCGGCTGTGCCACACGCAGCCTGGAGCCCCTTCTTGGAGCGACAGCCCGGGGTTGGAGGTGCCAGCTCCCTCCCCTGGGGCCAGAGCGTCACGTCCGTGGCCTCAGGAGAGCTTTCCTTCTCCACCCCTGCTCGCCCCGATGACCCCGGGCTGGCTTCATGCGTCCAGGACAGGCTTGGGCAGGAGGCTCGGTGCGGTCCAGCCCTGCTGCGTTTGCAGCCTGCGGTCGTCTGCCCACCTCTACCCGCCCCTGCCTGCCCACGTCCCAGGCCCGCTGGGCAGTGGGCCCCTCCAGGTGCTCGTGGCTCCTTAGCCCCATTCCCAGGTGTCCCTCACAGGCAGGGAGGCAGGTGACACCTGTCTAGGGCAAGAGCCGTGACAAGGTGATGGCATCTCATCTTCAAAACGGCCCTGAGGAGTGTGTCTTTCCCTGGGACCCAAGCTGGTGTGGTTAGATCTTGCTGGAAGCCGCAGATTCCTGTGCCTAATATTATTATTTACACATCAACATCGATGTTCAGTGTCAATCCATAAGCAGTGTGTGTGGGTGATAAAAAGCATCAGACAGGCAACATATTTTATTTATGGGTGGTAAATATTTTAAAACTCCCATGTGTTTTGATTGGAAAATGCGCATTACTGGACAATTTGGTTTCAAAGCTTTCTCTCTAATGTGAGGTTTATTAAGATGTATGGGGTAGTCGCAGAGGTGTGATGGAGTCTGGGTGAAAGTCCTGGCGGGGGAAACTGGGGCTCTGCCTGGTGACTTTTGCGTTCCCAGATCCATTTCATGATGTAGGACTTTTCTGTGTCTGTTATTAAGACACAGTGATTGGCTTTGCATGAACTAACAGCTGCGTGGTCTTGCCTGAAAGGAACAGGGTAGCTGCTTTGGAACGTCAGCTCGTGGGTTATATTTTTCCATTATGAGAGGTGGCCCCTGGGCAGGACTGATACGGGGGAGTTAATACAAACGGCTCAGTAAAGAGATGCAGTTCCAGAATCGACCACTAGATGGTGCACTAAAGGCCACCTAGAGGGCCGGACGCTCTTTAGAGGGACGGCCAGGGGCGGTGTGGAGGGCTGATTTGGCTGGAAGAAATTTCAAGCAGGGTGATGAAGCTTCCTCGAAGCCCTGCATCGTCTCTCCCAGCTCCCTCCTGTCCAGTGAGGTTCGTGTCTGGGGCCTTGGAGGGCCCCCTTTGGGGGCTCTCGCTTGCAGGCAGAGATGGCGCACGTAATGGGGTGTGGGGCAGTCACCAGGCTGGGGGTGCAGGGGGGGCGCTGTCACCTGCAGCTCTGCTACGGGCTGAACTGGGTCTCTGGCCCCAAAGGTCTGCTGCAGTACTAACCCCAGGAGCCTCGGATTTGGTCCTTGTGTTGTTCAGTCGCTGAGTCACGTCTGACTCTGTGACGTCGTGGACTGCAGCACGCCAGGCTTTCCATGAAGCCCGTGGACAGCATGGAAAGGAAGCCCAGAACGTGGCCTTCTTTGCCCGTTTCACCAGTTGCGATGAGGTCATACTGGACTAGTGTGGACCCCTGGTCCACCAGTCCTGACGGCTGGTGGCCTTGAAAGAAGACACAGAGACACAGGGAGACGCCAGGGGCTGAAGGAGGCCATAGCCGGGC
This sequence comes from Madoqua kirkii, assembly GCA_006408675.1. Taxonomy (NCBI): domain Eukaryota; kingdom Metazoa; phylum Chordata; class Mammalia; order Artiodactyla; family Bovidae; genus Madoqua; species Madoqua kirkii. Next base: position 28,274 of record SJYC01080999.1, on the reverse strand, counting down.
GCCTCCGGGAGCTGGAGGAGGCAGGAAGCTTTTGCCCCCACACCCCTGGAGCCTCCAGAGGAGCACGGCCCTGTGGACACCTCGATTTCGGCCTTCTGGCCACCAGATCCTCAAGACCGTAACGGTCTGCTGTTTTAAGCCAAAGAGAGAGTGATCTTTGCTCCAGCAGCCCTGGGAAACTGATACAAGTGGTCAACACGTAAAGGCACAAGAGGAAATCAACCCTGAATACTCCCGGAAGGACTCCCGGAAGGACTGATGCTGAAGCTCCAATGCTCTAGCCGTCTGATGCAACGAGCTGGCTCACTGGAGAAGACCCTGATGCTGGGAAAGGCTGACGACAGGAGGAGAAGGTGGTGACAGAGGATGAGATGGTTGGATGGCATCACTGACTCAACGGACATGGGTTTGAGCAAACTCTGGGAGATACTAGGGGACAGGGAAGCCTGGCAGTCGCAAAGAGTCAGAGGTGACTTAGCAACTAAACAACACAACAGGGAGCCCGCTGCCGGGACAGCCCTGTGCTTTGCTGTTGAGATGCGAGATTTCTCAGTACTTGGCAGAGTCTTGGCCTGCACCCTGCGCCACTGTGGAAAGGGAGGCCTCACAGATTCCTGCACCTGAAGCGTGGGGCTCGGACTGGCCCGACCGGGCAGGGGGAGGGTGGATGGAGCTCTTTCCTGCGAGGTTAGAGAGGGAGCTGGTCACAGCGACCCTTGCCCCTTCTTCGACCTTCTCTCTTTTCTTGATTTTTAGAGTTTTCTTCTCTGAGCAGGTATGCAGTTGAATGGCAGGAGAGCAGGAAGTCTTATATTAGTCTTTAAGATTGGGCCCAGAACTTGGATGTGGGGAAACTTATGAATTAACGCCTCATGTTGTGAGTGCCACCCCAGCTGATCCCCACCACTTATCTTGACAAATAATGCCTCCTGCCTGCTCTGGACTCTGTCATCAGCCCCTGCTGTATCTGAGCCCTGGAGGGAAGGAGCAGGATGCCGCGTCCAGAGCGCTCAGCATCACCTGGAAGGCAGTGGTCCCACTGGACCCCGCAGACCCCGTTGTGGCTCAGGTTCTCTTGCCGCCGAGGTGATAACTGAACAGAGGTTGCCAGGCCTCACAGTCCTTGAGGGCTGCGGTCTTTGAAACTGGCTTCATTCTTCTGAAAACTCAGAAGAGGCATGGGAACTGCCGGCTTCTTCCTGGGCTGCTATCTCCTCCCTGAGAAGCCAGGAGCAGGCCGCCGATCACCCCGGTGAGACTAGGGCTGGGGCGTACCACCCCCAAGAAGGGAGAAGCTGGTCGCTGGGGATGGAGCAAAGGTGACCACTTCCATTGTCTAATTTTTCTGGATCAGAAACCGCATTCCTGCAGGCTGTTAGCCCACTGGTGAACACCCCCAGCTCTGCTGGAAGCCTGGCCTTTCTGATGGGGTGCAGGTCACCTGTGGCCAACCTGCCCCAACCGGAGCGGGCGATCGACATGCTCCGGGAAGACAAAGCCAGGTGGTCAGGTGTGGGTCTCCAGATGGCCGGGGAGAGGCCACTGTCTCGCTTCCCAAAGGGAGGGCATGGCCGTGGTCACTGGAATGGTGGTGGAGGACATCCGTCTGCCACCCCGTGCCCCTCCTAACACGGCAGTAATTACTGAGCTGCCGGCCTTTGTAGAGTTCTCGGCTTCCGGTAAATATTAATGGGCTGCTTTTTATTCATTTAGCTTATGTTTTTGAAAGATGGCCTCAAACAAAAAGATGATATCTGTATGTTGTGCTTTAATTTATTTTCACCTTTTTTTCTCCCGTGGAGACCCCTAGTGTATCATCACTTTGTTTACCACAAATTAAACCCGGGCTGATTGTTTACCAGACGGGGGGCCCCTGTGCATTGGGCTCTCTCTCTCTCTCTCTCTTTTTTTTTTTTAAATAATCACAACCTGGGATTCATTTGCGGAGGCCCTAATCTGCATGAGAATTATACAATTAACTTCTGATTAACCACCTAGTTCTTTTTGAAGCCGCAGTGTATAGGTTACTCTGCATTTAAATAATTTTCCTTAAATTGGGAGCAGGCCTTTCATTAAGCTGGTGAGTTTGACTAAACAACAACATTTGGGATAATCAGGGTTGAAACAAAAGGCAAGCCGGCAGGGCTAGAATGTCATCTTTAAATATAACAGTGGAGATAAAGGCCCCCAGATTGGGCCTTATCGAAACACAAAAAAATCAAAGCGCTCTCTTGTCTGTGGCAAAGCGCGGAGGCCCCAGTTGATGTCGGGCGACCATTGTCTGGCGGGGCTGCAGCGAGATTTGCATTCAGGGGGCCCGGTGAACACACGTTACATCACGTAGAGGACTTATCTCTAAGTCTGACAATAATTATCAGGGAGAATATCCTCAGAATGACTTTTTTGTGATTTTTATGCCTCCCCAACACAAGGAAGGGGAGATAACGGCATTAGGAGAAAGGGGAGAGTCTCCGAAGGCTCTCCCCGGAGCTGGTTCTTCGATTAAATTTGCTCTGGCACTCCGGTGCCGCCGAACAAGGGGGAAGAAAGCCTGTGAGCCTTTTATATCGGGTAATAATAGACCTGAACACAGCCCTCACCCAAGATAAGATCCATTGTCGGAACAAACAAAGGAGCCGTATTACACACCGCCGCAGGAATATCTATGAGCAAAGTTTGAAACCCTCTTCCCTCTCCTCCTCTCCTTGCTCCTTCCTTCACGTGGTTCTGCAGGACGTGTTCTGGGGCTCCCAGGAGACTGTGGCCGGAGCCACTGGTCCATGGGAGCCTGGGCAGTGGGGTCACGGTCTTGGCGGTTATCCAGGTCAAGGTCGCCTTAAGACTTGCCAAGGTCAGGGTGATGCCCTGCGTTCTGTGTCTCCCACTCTTCCCGTTTTTGCTTCTTCCCCAAAAGTCCAGCAGAAAAGACCTTCATCTCAGACACTGAGACTCCCGAGAGACTTGGCGGAGGGTTGAAAAAACACAGCCATTCTTCCTTCCATCCACCTTGGTCCAGCCCACCTTCCCTGGCCTTCAGAGTTCCCTTCAGTGTGTGTGCGCTAAGTCGCTTCAGTCATGTCCTATTCTATGTGACCCTGTGAGCCCACCAGGCTCCTCTGTCCATGGGATTCTCCAGGCAAGACTACTGGAGTAGGTTGCCATTTCCTCCTCCAGGAGATCTTCCTGACCCAGAGATCAAAACCAAGTTTCCTGCATTGCAGGCAGATTCTTTAACCATCTGAGCCACCAGGGAGGTCTCTGTTTGTCCTTAGAAGAACTGTTCTTCCTTCTCCTTAAGGGGATTGGTAAGCAGCCAGTGTTATACTAACGTAACATCCCAGCAAAACCAGAGTCCCGTGCTTCAGTGCTTCAGATCAGCTGCTTTTGCAAAGCCATCTGCACTGAGTTGACGAGCTCACAGCATCAGAGTTGGTTCCTGCATTCCTGATGGGCGTCCAGGGTCAGTCGGTACAGATCTCCTCCAGGCTGAGAGCAGGGAAGACTGCAACCTGGAGCACGTTTTCTGGTTAGGCTGAGATCAGATTACCAGTTTTTCTTTTTGCTTTTTTCCTTCAACCAAAAAGAATGGCCAGCGGTCAAGATTTGCTCAATCTGAGTTGTGTGCAGCCCCTCAGCTTTCCTTGCCCTCTGCCCTCTCAAGCCTTTCCTGACCTTTTCTTCCTATGTGGGTCCAGGTCAGGGTGGAGGTTGCTGCAAGAGGCTCCCCACCCCCCACCTCGCCTGAATTCAGGATGGGAAGGAACATGAGGCTAGGGGCTGGGACTTGTGGCTGCTGCAGCCCCCTTAGCAGGAGAGCCCCTGGTTCTGAGCAGTGGAAGGGTGGAGGGGAGGTAGAGACACAACGTGGGCCTTGGGAGCAGCTTCCCTGCGTGGACACTTTGTCCAAAACCTGCTCCCCAGTGTGGTGAGCGAGCCGGCAAAGCCAGAATCGAAGGCTGTTGACTCCCTGCCCAGGGCAGGCAGCGTTGGTGCCCTGATCGGTCTCTCCAAGCCTAGGGGCCCTGGCTTGACCCTGAGGATCGCCCACGTCTGCCAGGACAGAGACCCCACGCCTCAGAGCTGAAGCCGCAGACCTAAAGCCGCAGACCTAAGGGAAGCCAAGCACCCACACCTGAGACTTTTCCACCAGAGCTGGAGCAGGAGGGACAGGGGGTCAAGGGACCGGTGGGCTGTTCCTGCCCGCTCCTGTCCTTGCCCACAGCCTGACTTCGTCTGGCCAACTGGCCGGGCTCCCCAAGGCCGTCAACAGCCGAACCCCCGCCCCCAGGCCTCCTTCCGGAGCCGCGATCTTTCTCCTCCAAGGGAGACCAAAGTCCAGGACAGTAGGGCCCCCATGGCCAGGAGCCTCAAGGCTGCCTGCAACTGTCCAGAGCGCCATCTCTTTGCTGCACAGGACAAGCCATCACTGGCACAGATGATCTGCAGTCACAGTGTTAAAAGCTCAGGAATGCCGCGAAGTCTAAGATTCAGCACCTTCTTCCTTTGAAGGGCTGACATTATTCAGAAATGGGGAGAAATGTCATGGGCAAAACTGTCCTGGTGTGAACTGGATTCTCTGGAAACTGGGCTCCAGGTGGGTGGCCCTTACGATTTGCTTCCAGGGATGCAGGCTGAATCCTGAAAGTGGAGCCTGGCTCCTCACGTGCCTTGGTTTGGTGGGGCTCAGCACGGGCTCCTTGGCTGTGGTTCGTTCATCTTGGGGTGGTTCTGAGCAGGAAAAGGCAACAGATGGCAGCTGGGGGAGTAGCTGCTACCCTAAGTGTTTGCTAGTGAGCACGATCGACCTTGCTGGCTCAGATGGTAAAGAATCTGCCTGCCATGCAAGAGGCCTGGGTCCATCCTGGGGTCGGGAAAATCCCCTGGAGAAGGGCGTGGCTACCCACTCCAGTATTCTTGGGCTTCCCAGGTGGGTGCTAGTGGTAAAAAGCCCACCTGCAAATGCAGGAGACGTAAGAGGTGCAGGTTCCATCGCTGGGGTAGAAGACCCCATGGTGGAGGGCACGGCAAGCCACTCCAGTATTCTTGCGGGGAGACTCCCATGGACAGAGGAGCCTAGAGGAGTCTGCAGGGTTGCAGAGTCGGACATGACTTGAGTGACTTAGCACACGACTACCAAGTGCAGCTGAAAAATGACGGTTGGGATGGACCTTGAGCCCCACAGCCAGGGACCCAGGTGCCAGGCACCTAGAGGGCGGAGGAGCTCAGGGGAGAGGGTGAGACGGCTGGACCCCGGGATGTGGTTCAGAAAGGGCATCGCAGATGCGTCCTTTCAGCCAGCCTCCGTCTTCTGTTATAAAAAGTGAAAAAAATATAGGAAGGGCAAATTGAGGACTGGGAAGATTACAGTAATATAGCTTCTCGGCTAATTGATTAGCAATTATGGCTAGTAATATTGTTCATTTTAATTGTGTTTCATCTCTATTTTGGTAATAAAGATTATTGTTTTGGATTATGACTTTATCCTCCGATACTAATTACTAACTTGTGAAATTAAAGTGTATATTTTCACATCCGGAAAAAAATTCTCACCATGTCCTTATCTAATAGCTTCCTATTCTGAGCAGGCCAGTTGTTTTGGGGTAGTTTCATTGTTAACATCTGAGAAAGGCTCAGTTTTGGCAATAAAAATAGATGATGTTTGGTTTATTTACCAAGAAATACAGCCGTACAAGGTGACATTTTAAAGAGAATGGAAGAAAAGGGAGAGATGGCCGGAAATCTGAGATGTGACGGGACACAGGTGGTTACGTGGAAGACTCATTTTTAACTTTAAAGGCGATTTCACGCTTTATAATCATTTCTGCAGGTTTCACGGTGGGGGCAACCACAGCATGAACCACCCCCGAGCTCTTAAATCCTTTAGCCACTGCCTGGCTTCCGCTCTCCTGAGACGGGCGTCAGTTTGGTGCATTTACTTCTTGGGATTCCCTTATTTGTTTATTTGTTCACTTTGTTTATCCACTTGTATTTATCTCCTCGACTGTGCCAGGTCTTAGTTGCGGCATGCAGGATCTAGCTCTGTGACCGAGGATCGGACCGAGGCCCCTGCTTTGGGAGTGCTGGGATCTTGGCCAATGAACTACCAGGAAAGCCCCTACATTTTAAAATTTTCCCACAAACCCTGTGTATCCAATGGCCCATATTTATGGCTAACCTTTCCTCCTCACTTTCTCATCCTGACCACATGGATGTTCATGGAAATCTCCAATGACTAACCCCCAGCCAAGGCCTCGTTTCAGACCTCATGCAGAACCACCACTTAGAACTTGACGTCATCAACCCCCTCTTCCAGCTTCAAACATTCGAATTTCCTTCATAGTCTACAAGGACCCGTACTCACCGACTGTCCACCTCACATAACTTAAAACCTGTGTGTGTTATCAGGGCGCTTCACACTCAAACCACAGTCAACAGCCTGGGGTCCTTCCCAGTCTTTTTTCTTTGTATTTATGTAGAGTTGGTGTCTATAAACTCTTTTTTTTTTTTTTTTTTGATAGTGGGTCAGATAGAATGTATTTCAAGTTTTGCAGATCTCTGTGACAACAACTCCGCTCTGATATTGCAGCGTGAGAGTCACCACAGACGGCATCCAGGTGAACAAGTCCGGCTGTGTACAGCTTTATAGGAACAGGCAGCGGTGCGGATTGGACTGCAGGCAGCGTGGGGCCAGCCCTTAGCACAGAAGTGTACATGCATGAGATGTGATGTCCATTTGGTTCATCTCATATCACACAGGAGCGTTTCCTTTTGTCCATCACATTTTAATGGCTGCGTTATATCCTACTCCTAACATCTGTGGTTATTTTATTTTCAAAAAGACAGTAACAATGTATAATTTCACTACAGCACCTGAGAGTAATAACCTACTACAGGTTTGAACTGAACCATTACAGATATAGAGAAGGGCTATCTAATTAGACAGGCAACTCCAATACTTTGGCCACTTGATGCAAAGAGCTGACTCATCGGAAAAGGCCCTGATGCTGGGAAAGATTGAAGGCAAAAGGAGAAGGGGGTGACAGAAGATGAGAGGGCTGGATGGCATCACTGACTCAATGGACATGAGTGTGAGCAAGCTCCGGGAGATGGTGAAGGACAGGGAAGCCTGGCACGCTGCAGCCCATGGGGGCGCAAAGAGTCGGGCACACTGAGCGGCTGAACGGCAGCTCTGTGAGGCCTTGGAGCCCCGGAGCTGGTATTTGTGTCGTGGGCCTCTCACGCTGATCACACACCTTAGAGTGACTGATACTCTCTGGACGTGGCCCAAGCCCTTCGGCCAGAAGTCTTTCCTCTGCATTTCCCATTTCTCATTCACCTTAGCCGGCTCCGCTTCATTTTCCAAGGGCATTACAGCTGGGAAAGGGGGCCCATGGCAAAGTCTGAGACGGGAGGGTGGGGATGTGCCTTGAAGCAGGGCTTCTGCCAGCTCAGATGGTTGATAACCGTGCCAGCTTAACCTCTGGGCACCATCCTCAAATCCTTCATTCAAGTGGTTCATCGAAAAGAGGAGGTGGCGTAAGACGCTCCAGGGTGTAATGCACCCCGCCTCACCTTCACAGCAGACCCTCCGCCGGTGGCTCACTGTTTCCCACTCAAGCTGTCTCCACAAACACAAGTTTCCAACTCGCCCGCTGCACTGTGGGACCCGCATGTTTCCACGCCCCGCACCACAGCCCCGCCTCTCTGCGGTCCTGTTTCTTACCCCGCACATCCGCAGGGGTTGCCCTAGAGACAGGATCACGCTAAAACGCCCTGGTGCTAAGTTCCTCTTAAGCCCGGTTAGCTTCACATCCAGCCTCGGGCTCCTGGTGCCCTGGCCGCTCCCTTTCCTTGTATTTCTTAGAAAGGCATGCGAAACAGATACCACACAGCCGCAGAGGCGGAGAGCAGGTAGCTGGGCTGGCACGCCTTTAAAGCAGGCTGAGTAGGTTCAGTCTTCCTATTGTGTGTTTTTTTTTTTTTTTTTTTAGGCAAAAGCAAGAGGATTTTTGCCCAGTTACCTTACCCTGGGGCCTCTTACATCACCTCTTTTCGATGAACCACTTGCATGAGAGATTTTAGGATGGTGCCCGAGGTTAGGCTGGCACTGGTGGCAACCATCTACAGGCGAGAAAGCAGAGTGCCCTGCTCCCAGCCTCTGTCTGACTGCGGAATTCAAAATGAATCACATTCCTAATGAATGTAATTCCGCAAATTCTCTGAATGGACAGCGCTGAGTGCCGCAGCTGGCGCGGGCCAGTGCTTCCAAGAGGAAGAGCTCTTTCCACTGCCTCCGCCGCCAAGACGGCCCCTTCGTCCCTGGAATGCTGGAGGCGCAGTGGTGGGGCCTGGAAAGCCAGCGCCTCCCTTTGGTTTGGCCAGTTTTCATTTGTTAGACAGTGTCTAAATGCAGGGAAGCCAGACCCTACACTCCTATCGGAGGAGACTTCATTCCAGAGTGCAGCATCACGGGCTCTTTGCTGAGGCCCAGGCTAAGGGCGGTGGTTCCTCTTGGCCTCTCCAAATATCCAGGTCAGGGACTCACTCCTCTTTGAGACTATCATCTGATTTATTTTTCTCAGCACTTGTGCCAGAACCAACTGTATTAACAGGCTGTCTAATTGAGACTTGGCAGCAGGCAGGCCAGATCAAAGGCAGCCCCGAGCGCAATTCTCGGATCCCAGGCCAGTGGGCACTTAGCGAGGCGCAGACGTGAGCCTGCCGCCCGCTTCCAGCAGCTGATGCCAGCGCCGCGGCCTCTGCCCAGGCTGCTCTGCCACGGGCTCCAGAAGGAGCCACTTGTGAGCTCTTAAAGACAGCAACGAAGCTCCGCGGAGACATTGGCGACTCAGGGAAGGATGGAAGACCTGTCAGAGAAAGCGTCTCCTGGCTTCCTCTGGGCTGTGTCTGTGAGCAGGAGGCTATCACCCAGTCACCCAGGGCAGGTGAGGAATCGCCCTCGCCCCCAGGGAAAAAAAGAACAAAGTTGAGGACTCACACTTTTTGACTTCAAAACTCAGGACAAGTTGCACCAACCAAGATTTAACAATATTGTCTTCCAAACAGGAATGGGAATTTCTCTGAATGTATTTACTTCTCATAAAAATTTCTTTCCGAAATGTTTTGTATGTTTTTCAAATTAACAGGTTATTTTTTACAAAGAAGTCTCAGTTTACAGAAAAGTCATGCAGAAAGTCGCTGCTCCCATGTGATTAATATCCACTATCCCTGCCATGGTTTCCCCCATTTTCAACACCTTGCATTGGTGTGTTACAAGTGTTAAAACTGATGAAGTAAAACTGATTTGCTTTTATTAACTGAAGTCTACTGTTGACATCGGGATTCACTTTTTGTGTTGCGTGGTTCTATGTGTTTTGACAAATGCAAACAGTCTTACACCCCCCATTAAAGGATGGCAGAGAGTCATTTCTCCATCTGAAAAATGCCCTGCACTTTACCTGTTCGTTCACCCCTTTCTCCCCTCGGCCTTGGAAACCACTGATCTTTCCACTGTCTCTATAGATTTGCCTTTTCCAGAATGGCAAATACTTGAACTCCAACACTGTGGCCCAAATAAATACAATGTAGATTTTATAAATGCTAGTTTTATGTATTGGCTAATAACTTTTTATCTTTTGAAAAATGCTGATTAAAAAGAGGGCAAATCTTTTCAGATTAATGTACTATCTCATTTGTTATCAATTTCTAATGCAGACAAGAAAAATCTTTGATGTCACATTTAGTGGGGGCTCAATATATGTGCTTTCTTTTTTCTTCAATGCACAGGACAAAAAAATGTTTTATTTGGGCCTTCTTGACGCTCTGTCTAGCTGTTTGGATGCTAATATCACATCGAGAAAAATTGTCACAAGGGGGACTTGAGTCATCAGATATGTGGAGTTAACTTTCCCATGGAAAACAATTATGATTGTCAAGTTCAATAATAACTAACCCATGTCTCAACTTTAGAAGAATAGTTAGATTTATAAAGCCTCTCCCAATTCCCAACTCATTGTAATTATATAGGGTGCAGCCTTCTCAGACCAGCTTTTTCACTTAGTTTTTATGATTTTAAGATTCTACCACATCTTTTCCTGGCTTGATAGCTCATGTCTTTGTATCATTGGGTAAGATTCCTTTTCTGAGTGGACCACCATTTATCCACTCACCTATAGACAACGGGTTGCTTCCAGTTTTCGGTAATTATGAATAAAGCTGCTGCCAACATTCATGGTTGGGTGGGTCTCTGCAGGGACCTCTGGTTTCAGCTGTTTGGAGTCAGTGTCAAGGAGCACAGTTGTTGGAGTCCATGGCCAGCCTGTGTGTACTTGTCATAAAGCCGCGCCGAGCTGCGCTCGCACCAGCCACGAGGGAGGATTCCTGGGTCTTCACCTCTACCAGCACCAGCTGTGGTCGGGGTTTCGGGTTTTACCATTCTATAGGTGCTTGGTGATATCTCATTTTTGTTTTAATTTGCAACTCCCTAATGATATATGGTAATGAGCATTTAAAATAAACTTTGTTTCTGTCTGTAGATCTTTTTTAGTGAGGTGTCTGGTCAGACCTTTGTTCTTATTTTGACTGGGTTGTTTGTTTTGCAATTGTTGAATTTTTAGAGTCCTTTGTACAGAATGCAAACAGGTGCTGTACTAGAATAGCGCATATTCCAGCAATCTCAAAGAACTGATGGATCTCTGAGTGTGAAGCAGGAACACTTCCCTTTCTGACCTAGAAGATTTGGGGGAGATTTGTCTCTACCACCTGCAGCAGATGGAGCCATTTCTCCTAAGTGAGTTGATGCTCCCTAAGCTGCCATCATCTTCCCTGAGAGTTTCCAGATCTGGGTCTTCGGGGAGCACTTGGGACGCATTCATTCTGAGAGGAGCAGCTGATTCCAGCCCTGGAGGTTAAGTGTGAATGGAAAACAGCTGGTCAAGTGGAAGCCAAGGTGAACGTAGGCAAGAGACCTTTGCAGTCGCACGTAACAGGCGCTCAAAAGAACGTCTGTTCAAAGCAGGACCGGGAGGGTTCAGCTGGGCTGCAGGCTCCTTGAAGGAGAGGTCTATGCCCTTGTTTGCGTAATCCATTATCACACAGGAAGTGCAGAATACACATATGAGAAGTTCAAGTGCTCCTTGAATTGTGAACTAAATTGAGCGACAATAGGCTATTTTAGTCATCTATGAAGACATCACCCCAGAACTTAATGGCTTACAACAACCCTTTCATTGGTGGTTAAGTGGCTAAGCTGTGTCTGACTCTTGCGAGACCCTATGGCCTACAGCCCGCGGAGCTCCTCTGTCCATTGAATTCTCCAGGCAAGAATACTGGAATGGGTTGCCATGCCCTCCTCCAGAGGATCTTCCTGACCCAGGAATTGAACCCGGGTCTCCTGCACTGAGGCAGACTCTTTCCCCGACTGAGCTATGAGGGGAGCCCTCCCTTTCGTTATCCCTCCTGTTCTCTTTGTTGACTGAGTTCCACTGGCTGTTTCTTGGGCTGGTCTCACGTTGGGTCCTTCATGCAGGTACAGTGAGATCACGGCTGGAAGCAGGGTCACCTGCAGGCCCTCCCGAGACCCCGGGCCTGGCTGGAGCCCCCTTGCCCTCCACATAGGGTTGACCATCTTCTTGCCATGTGACTCTTTGTGGTCTTTCTCTGCTGTCTCCCCAGCAGAAAAGCTAGACCTCACTGCATGGCAGTTCAGGGCTCCCGGGAAGTTCGTGGAAGGACCCATCATGAGGTACTTAGCAAACCTTTGCTTCTATTGATGTTTCTCACATCCTGCCCAGCTAAAACAACTTACACAACCAAGCCCAGAGCACATTTGGGAGGAGACTCCAAAGTGACAGGAATATTGGACATGGTACTGGGGCCACCACTGGAACATCCCACCAGAGGCAGGGAAGGAAGTGAGTGGGGACAACATCCCACAGCCGCCCTGTGTGGTTTTGGTTTACGGTCATGTGCACGCTTGTGTGCTAAGCCGGTTCAGTCATGTCTGACTCTTTGTGACCCTAGGGACTGTAGCCTGCCAGGCTCTTCTGTCTGTGGGGATTCTCTAGGCAAGAATACTGGAGTGAGTTGCCATGCCCTTCTCCAGGGGATCTTCCTGACCCAGGGATCGAACCTGCGTCTCCTGAATTGGCAAGCAGATGCTTTGCCGTCTGAGCCACTTGTGGAAACAAACAAACAAAAAATAACACACCCAGTATAAGAACTGTCAGATCCTGGTGGCCATGAGATTTTACTGGGCTGACGGCGTGCAGCCTTGGCCCTCTTCTCCCTGGTAGGGTGGGCTACAGAAACAATGAGGCAACACTTAAAGGACTCGTGTAAGTGGTCTGCCTGGGAGGGCTTCGGGGGCTGAGGGTGGCCGGGGAACCTGGCGGACCGTCCCTAGAGCTGCGGGGAGGACCGGCTGGGGATGAGGAGGCTGCAGGGGCATTTGGAGGGGCTTTTGATTCCTCCTCTTGCTCACTGCTGAAGCTACCGGGAGTTTCTCCTTTCACACCCGATGCCCTAGGGAGCCTCTAGTTTCACCCTTTGTTCTCTTGTCTCCTAAGAAGGCAGTTCTACCAAGATCAGCAGCGGTCGGGGGCCAGGGCTCTAATTGCTTTCATCCCTTGAGTTGCTGGGAAGGGTCTTGGAAAAGCATGGAAGGCCTGCATGTCGCTCCTGGATGAAGACCCTTACGGGGCTCACACACTCACGCCAACTGGGGCTGTTGCTGCGGAGGCCATTGCTTATTTGAAACAGCAGCACCGGTGCCCGAGGCCCCCGGGGGAGGTTTATGGATTAGATGTGACCTGGGGCTTTTTGTAAACAATGAAAGTTGGTTTACAACCTTGGAAAATAAAAGTCGGGGTGGAGGCATGTGCAACCACCTTTAAATTGATCTGAGGGTTGAGCCAGACACAAAAAGGAAGGTTAAAAGAAGAAAAGCTTCACAGGGAAGGCATGGAGGTGTGCTCACCCAGCCTGGTTGCCATGGAGATGTCGCCCTCACATCCCCAGTGGGGCACTCAGGAGTGACCCGGCACCTTCTTGCTCAAGAAACCTTGAACTCGGCAGAGTCCTGATCAGTTGATTGGGTAGCAACACCACCTTGTCATTTGATCAGTTGTTTCCAGGATTAAGTTACTCTTATTGGGCTTCCCTGGTGGCTCAGCGGTAAAGAATTCGCCTGCAAGGCAGGAGATGCAGGCTCTATCCCTGGGTCAGGAAGATCCCCTGGAGGAGGGCACAGCAGCCCACTCCACTTGTCTGGGAAATCCCATGGACAGAGGAGCCTGGTGGGCTACAGACCACGGGGTTGCAAAGAGTTGGATATGACTGAGATGCACACACATGGTGCTATGATTAGAGAAGTTTTCCGTGCTTGGACAACTCTCACTTAAGAGTCAACAAATCAGACTTGGATCAGTTAACCGTAAAATTAAGCAATATGATATAAAGGTTTGCCTTTAATGATTAAGAGTTATTAAGGGCTTCCATGCCAGTATTATTCTAAGGGCCTTACCTGCAAGAGCCCACTGGCCTGTCACACAGCCCTGCTGAGACTTTGCCAACAAAGATCTATCTAGTCAAAGCTATGGTTTTTCCAGTAGTCATGCATGGATGTGAGAGTTGGACTATAAAGAAAGCTGAGCGCTGAAGAATTGATGCTTTTGAATTGTGGTGTCAGAGAAGACTCTTGAGAGTCCCTTGGACAGCAAGGAGATACAACCAGTCCGTCCTAAAGGAAATCAGTCTTGAATGTTCATTGGAAGGACTGATGCTGAAGCTGAAGCTCAAGTACTTTGGCCACCTGATGCTGACTCACTGGAAAAGACCCTGATGCTGGGAAAGATTGAAGGTGGGAGGAGAAGGGGACGACAGAGGGTGAGATGGTTGGATGGCATCACCGACTTGCTGGACATGAATTTGAGTGAGCTCCTGGAGTTGGTGAGGGACAGTTGGTGGTGTGCTGCAGTCCATGGGGTCACAAGGAGTCCGACACGACTGAGCGACTGAGCTGGACTGAGACTTGAGTGGGGGGCACAGAGAGCTCCCATAGGCCCCTGCCCCTGAGGTGAGCAAGTTCCTGTGTGCTGTGATTGCGCACGTGAGCGTTGCACACTGGTGCTGAGTGGAGATGCAGGCTGCTTAGGCTTGATCTCTGGGGAGTGGTTACGACTCCAGGGCAACCCTCTCTCTGGGCCTGGGGAGTCCAGCGCCCTTCACGTCCCTGGAGGTGGTCCGGGATGATCTCTTATTTCCGTGGGCCGAGCGCGGGGATGCTGTGTCTGTGCCTGGTCCTGTCCTCTCCAGATGCCAGGCTCCACTGCCCGTGCCGCTCTGGCTGGGGTCTGTCTCCAGGCGTCGCCAGCTGACGGGCGGACCGGCTGAACTGAGTCCAGGAAAGGCACCCCCGCAGGCCTGGCTGCATGAGTTGCTCTGGTCCAGGGCTCGAAGGGACTGCAGAGCCGCGACCCGCGAGTTAAGGAATTCACTCCCAGGCACTTCTGGGCAGTCACTGGGCCGTCTCTGCTGACCTGGTCTGGATTTCTAGCACCAGGAGTGTGCTTTGTGATCGCTGTCTCTTCCTTGGCGCCCTGCCTCTCCCTCTTGGGGGCAGTGATGCCCTCCCAGGCTCCCGACAACCCTCCCCAGCCAGCACCCTCCCAGGAATTCTCCTTGATCCCCAAACCCGGCTTCTGTAGCTGTGGGGAGCATTTCCTGGCTCTGAGGAGGCTGGCAGGACTGGGATCCTTCAGGAAGCTCCTTCTTGGAAGGAGAGGAGGGTCTTGGTCTCAACACTTGTTCGATGAACCACGGGGCCCCAAAGGCTGGGAGGAAGTGGGGGGTGTAGAGAAGTGGGGGGTTATTTTCAGTCCAGCTGGAAGGAGGCGCTGACCCTCCATTTCCCACCTGAGAATCTGAACTCTTGGCTGGGGTCCTTCCAGCTGGAATGTCCTTAGATTTCAGGAAATACATCTGGCTATATATATATATATATATCCTCCACACTTTTTTTTAAAAATGATAGAAATGCATGTTCATTGCAGAAAAAAATGAGAAAACACAGATTATGAAAAGACGAATTAAACCCAAACTTAGTCTGATCTCTATGACTATTTTGGTGTATATATATAATTCTGGACTTTTCTCCTGGGTGTTTAGATGTGTGTGTGTGTGTGTGTGTGTGTGTGTGTGTGTGTGTGTGTGTATGTGTATAAGCAAAATAAAATGAGTTTATTCTATTATATATAGTATCTTGTAACCTGTGTTTTTGCTTTAACAATATACCTTGGACATCTTTTGGTGTTTGGTTTCGTTTTTAATGGACACAAGTCACAGGAAGACTAGAGATTAAGGGAGGACTTCCCTGGTGGCTCAGACGGTAAAGCATCTGTCTGCAATGCTGGAGACCTGGGTTCGATCCCTGGGTTGGGAAGATCCCCTGGAGAAGGAAATGGCTACCCACTCCAGTATTCTTGTCTGAGGAATCCCATGGAGGGAGGGGCCTGGTAGGCTACAGTCTGTGGGGTCGCAAAGAGTCAGACACGACTGAGAGACTTCACTTTACTTCCCTGGTGGCTCAGATGGTGAAGAATCCGCTTGCAGTGTAGGATACCCAGATTTGATCCCTGGGTTGGGAAGATCCTCTGGAGAAGGAAATACCCGCTCCAGTATTCTTGTCTGGAGAATCCCGTGGAGGGAGGGGCCTGGTGGGCTGCAGCCCATGGGGGCCACAGAACAGTCAGATGTTCCTGAGCAGCTAAGCAGGAGCACAAGAGATGAAGGGAAGATTGTCAGATGCAAGCAGGTTGGCTTGATTAAACCAGCCGAACACCGTTTGACTGTTAGACACTAGATGTAAGGGACTGTGAGACGTACTTCCTGTCCCCGGTAAGTTAGGGGAGACGAGACACACACAGACTTGTATGGCCCAGCACCACATGATCAGCAATCTACTGTAGGTACAGAGCAATTCTGTCGGGGGGTATCTGGAGGACTTCGTGGAAGAGGTGGCATTTGTGGAGCGGAGCGGTCTTTCTTCTGTTACCTGGTAACCATTTGCATTTTCTCTCCTGAGTGATGGCCTGTGAGAGGAGTCAAGAGCCTTGGCCTTGGAGTAGATGCATCTGGGTGCCTGGCTCCTCTGTCACTCTCTGGCTGCGCGACGTCGAGCAAACTCACAAGTCCTCTGAGCCCTGGGCTCCTTCTGGGCCAACTGTGCACAATTGTACCTACGTCATCAGGTCCTCGGCTCAGTGATAAAGAATCGCCTGCAGTGCAAAAGATGTGAGTTCGATCCCTGGCTCAGGAAGATCTCCTGGAGAAGGAAATGGCAGCCCACTCCTGTATTCTTGCCTGGGAAATCCCATGGACAGAGGAGCCTGGTGCGCTACAGTCCATGGGGTCACAAAAAGTTGGACACGACTGATTGACTAACAACAACAAAGCACATGACTGGTATCGAACCCCCACACCTGATGTATTGTAAATGCTCAATAAAGGCTTATTATTATTATAATTTGGCAAAATAACTTTTTATCTGTAAATCTGTAGTAAAATGGGCAGAAAGTATGTGAGCTTTTAAGAAATTAAGAATAAAAGTGGCAAATGATTTCTTT
Source organism: Madoqua kirkii (assembly GCA_006408675.1). NCBI lineage: Eukaryota > Metazoa > Chordata > Mammalia > Artiodactyla > Bovidae > Madoqua > Madoqua kirkii. Next base: position 11,652 of record SJYC01080999.1, on the reverse strand, counting down.
GTCCTCCAGAATCCATGCTCAACAAGTCCAATTAACTGTTAGGAATTATTTCTGGCACACACACAAAAAACAGATGGTGCATGTTCATAAGCTGGTCTGATTTAAATTTTGGGAAATTCAGAGAATCTATTGAGATGGACTCTTGCAGGCAATGAACTATTCCTCTAACGATATCGGGAAAATTTTGATATTACTCTGAAATAATACTGTACTGATATAACTCGGAAATCCCTATGCAGTCTGCCATTTCTCTGGAATAATATTACACTTAATTAGTAGAAGATGTCAGGTGAAAAGTTTTATTTAACTTAGATGAATCACCGTATTAAATTCCAGGCGCAACAGATAATCTCTTTTCTTGGTGCTTTTATGAAAGCAATGGCATTCGGATTTGATCAGATTTGGTCTGTTTATAGTATTGAGAGCCATAGAGAAAAGAAACTCCTGTCTGTCTTTCTAATTAGGCCAGTCTCCAACGAATATAAACAAATTACAATATGGCATGTGTATAAATATGAAATAGGTAAAACCCTATGCTTTTAAGTTGTTAAAAAATTTTTTAACATCTGTCCAAACGAAATGCTCTTTTAAAAACACCTACGCACCGCACACACCCTCACGGAGGCAGTGATCCTAATTTCTCTCGCCACCTGAAAGTCACGGCCAAATTAAATTAATACATAAGAGACTTGTTTTGTTCAGCTCCTGCAGTAACTGCTTCTGTTTCTTGAAAGGCCTTTCTTTTCACCGCTTCCTTATCTGAAAAGGTTTACCGTGTCTGCGTGCAAGCGGTTGTCATGCTTTAGAAAAATCACAAGCAGCAAAAAGTCAGAATTGTCAGTTCAGAAGACACTGCTTGTTCCACTGGGTACACTGAGCAAGTGATGCTGGCAAACGATCTTTAGGAAAAAAAACAGAGGATGGGAACGGAGGCAGAATGAAGATAAAAAGGGTTGCCGGCTTTATTCTCACTGAAGGCTGGCAGCGGGAATCTGCAGGAGGCGACGCCTATCAGATAGGTCATCTGTTGGGTAATGAAGAATAGAAGACAGGAGACAGGCGGGGAGAGGTGATGCGCCCTCTCGGAGGGCCGCAGCGCCCGGAGAGGCGGGAAGACACCGCCTTAGGAGCTGATCACCTTTCATTTACAGCCTCGGCTGCTCGTGGGGCAGAGGTTTCCCGGGGAGGGGCGCCCACTGATAAGGTTATAGGTAAGCCTGAAAGTCCTGCTCATTTTCCCGCTGGTCTCGTTCATTATGGATTCATGCCTATCTGTACAGGGCATCCTATTAAAAATTACTCACATGTCAAAAATATCCTAGTCCTGCGGTATGTAGACTGCTTTCTTACCATCTTGTTTTGTGTGACCGAGGAGGTCGTGCGGTTTTAGGAAGAAGCAGAGAAAGGACGGTAATAGGTAGTAACAATTTTACGTGCCCGTCTTTGTCCAGGAATTCCTGCCCCGTGGGGCACCGCTCATAAAAAGCACTGTGTTTGGCTTTAAAAAAGGTGCTCAAAAGACACACCCTCCATGAAGGCTGATATTTATAAATCTCTAGTTTAAAGTCATGACGGCCTCCATGGACTATTACGGCTTTGGGTTTCTACAAGAAGGTTCAGTTTGGCATCGTTATCTTGAAAACAGCCATCTGCTGACTTGGGGACTCTTGGCTGGGCGGTTGGGGGGTCCCTGCAGGCTTGCAAGGGGTGTGTCTAGGGAGGCCAGAGCACTTGATTGAACTTGGGGAAGCAGGAATGTAAAATGAATTTGGCCTTGTTTCCGGGAAACCCAGCATCTTGCTCCTCTCTCTACTCTGGAGGCAAAGGGTCCTTTAAGCCAAGTGCACTTGGGCCAAGTCCTCCCCTATTCCCCTGCCCCTCTGCAAGAATACTGGATTGGGCTGCCATTTCTTCCTCCAGGAGATCTTCCCCACTCAACGACTGAACCTAGGTCTCTGGCATTGTAGGAGGATTCTCTACCAGCTGAGCCACCAGGGAAGCCCCTCCACCGCCCCCTCCCACCCCCGCAAGGATCGGTAAATGAGATCTTTAAGAAACATGCTAGTATTGCATGGGCTAGGGAGGTGGACCCCAGGAGACCATGTCCTCTGGCCAGCCCGCTGGAATCAATCATTCGGCGGCGGCGTCTTCGTATCATTGTCTGGGGTACAGGCCACCCTGCCAGGGCAACCAGGCACTGGGCGCCCCCCACACCAGTCAGCCAGAGAGCTAGCAGCATCGGCCCCTGGTCACCGGCCTTGCTATTCATCAGCGGCCCTAGCTCAGGCCCGGCCGGTGCCTTGCATGCATACAGGCATCATTCATCACGTCCGCCCTCCTTCACAAGCAATCTAAGGAAGTATGATTCTTTGCTTTCTGCCTCCTGACATGTGGGCCTGGCCACAGGACCCGGCAGTAAATATCTATCTTAAACAAATTGCTGTCACTGCCAAGTCACCGGGGGCGTTTAGGAGGGAATTAGGAATTAAGAATTTGTGGCGATGGGTAATAAAAGATGGATTGGCTTATTTGCGTGGCTCTGCAAATGTGTGCATTAAAATACGTGGGGAAGGCTAAAATGAGACAGCAATTTACACCTCTGAATCAGTTATAGCCAGTTATCTGGCAATTAATTTGCTAGTTACTTTGTTAAAATGGTGTGTGGGTCTATGTCATGTCTGAACCTATATGTCTGCACCTACGTCTGGCATGTTTGTGTGTGTTTATTACAGTGTATGGAGAAGGAAATGGCAACCCACTCCAATGTTCTTGCCTGGAGAATCCCAGGGATGGGGGCGCCTGGTGGGCTGCGGTCTATGGGATCGCACAGAGTCAGATATGACTGAAGTGACTTAGCAGCAGCAGCAGATGATGTATTTATGTATATAAATACGTGCATTGTGTATGATTTACATGCAGGTATAGTGTAGAATGGGCTAAAGAATCTGCCTGCAGTGGGGCAGACATGGGTTCAACCCCTGGGTAGGGAAGATCTCTGGAGGTGGAAATGATGATCCACTCCAGTATTCTTGCCTCCTGGAGAATTCCATGGACAGAGAAGCCTAGCAGGCTTCAGTCCATAGGGTTGCAGAGTCAGATACGACTGAGCAACTAACACGCACACACACACGTACGCACGCACGCACACACAGAGTATGGAATGGGGAAGTTAAGACAAAGAGACCCCGCGTGTGTCTCAGTGGCCATAGCTTATCTTCCGTTTGTGCTGTGCAAAGGCGGCACTTAAATGTCTCCTGTTTCTGTGCAGGGTGGTAGCTTTTATTTGAATCATACCAAATTCAACTGGAGAAAGTCTGTGTGCCCACTTTAGAATTTTGTCTATTTTGGCAATCTGAAACGGAAAAAAAAAAAAAAAAGTTAACTGACGCTGAGAGCTTGGTTGCCTGGCTTAGGTTTTCTATGCAGTCAGTACCCTGACATAAGAAGATTATGATGTTGAAATCAGGCTCGCAGATGTAGCTTCTACTTTCTAAGCCAGAAAGTCCTCCAAATTGTTAAGCCTAATTTTTTTTTTTTTAATCTTCCTGTTCAGGCCAAAAGGGTAGCTCTGGGGAATAAAACAACTTTTTTTTCTTTTTACTATAAAGGGATGAGGAGGGACATTTCAGGAGGTGAGCGCTTGTGCGCTGTGTGCCCAAGTCGGGGACATAGCGCTGCCTGTGGTGGATGGCAGGTGCCGGGGCCCCGGGGAGGCGGCCCAAGGGCGCCTGTCTCCGATGGACCGTGTTCCGTGCAGCCGCGAGTGGCCTGGTTCACGTCCTGGGGAGGGAGTCCTGAGTCATGGGGGCTGAGTGCCAACTGCTGTTGGTGGGATAAAAGTGGGGGGCTCCAGACGCAGCTTTGGTCTTCCTGAGGCAGGCAGCTGCTCTGGGTCCATGCCGTGGTGGATGGCAGGTGCCGGGGCCCCGGGGAGGCGGCCCAAGGGCGCCTGTCTCCGATGGACCGTGTTCCGTGCAGCCGCGAGTGGCCTGGTTCACGTCCTGGGGAGGGAGTCCTGAGTCATGGGGGCTGAGTGCCCACTGCTGTTGGTGGGATAAAAGTGGGGGGCTCCAGACGCAGCTTTGGTCTTCCTGAGGCAGGCAGCCGCTCTGGGTCCTCCCCAGGGTGCTCCAAGCTCCCGGCCTCCCGCAGGCTGCTTTCTTGGCTCTGGGCTGTGCCTTCTCTCTCTGCCTGGTACCAAGTGCTGATGAACTTGCTCAGACTGTTCACGACAGTCCCTTTCTCTGTTGGTTTCTTTGTGGTTGAACAGAAAGCTTCTGACGTTTTGACCTGTTGAGTTAAGGACATAGGGGCATGTTGTCCCCCAGGAAGAGCTTGTGCCTGTGTGTCAAGTCGCCTCAGCCCTGTCCACTCTCTGTGATGCCGTGGACTGAGAAGGAGCTTAGTAGAAATCTGTTGTTGGGGCAGCAGAGAGCCACGGGCTCTGAGCTTCGTGCACGCCCCTGCTGGGAAGGAAACTGGGGACATGGGGGCCTAGACCAGGCTGTGACTTACGGGTTGGGAGAAAGGGGTGCTGTAGGGGAACTTGGGGGGGTGTTGATTTTGCAGGGTCCCTCGGAGGTGCGGCTGGTGAAATAACACATCACAGAGTTGTTATTGACTTGCAATAACAAGTCACAGAGTGACTTGAACAACGGGACGTTTGTTTCTCTCAGCTCTGGAGGCGGGACGTCCAAGATCCCGGCATCAGCAGAGCTGGCATCTGCGAGGGACCCTTCTTGGTTCTTGGTTCACAGGCAGCCCTGCTGTGCCCTCCATGGGGAAAGGCCAAGCAAACTGGGTCTTGTTTGAAAGTGAAACTGAAAGTCTCTCAGTTGTGTCCGACTCTTTGCCACCCCGTGGACTATACAGTCCCTGGAATTCTCCAGGCCAGAATACTGGAGTGAGTAGCCTTTCCCTTCTCCAAGGGATCTTCCCAACTCAGGGATGGAACCCAGGTCTCCCCCATTGCAGGCGGATTCTTTACCAGCTGAGCCACAGGGAAGCCCAAGAATATTGGAGTGGGTAGCCTATCCCTTCTCCAGTGGGTCCTCCCGACCCAGGAATTGAACTAGGATCTCCTGCATTTCAGGCAGATTCTTTACCAGCTGAGCTACTAGGGAAGCCCAGGCATACTGGAGTGGGTAGCTTTTCCCTTCTCCAGGGTATCTTCCCAACCCAGGGATGGAACCCAGGTCTTTCCCATTGCAGGCAGATTCTTTACCAGCTGAGCCACAGGGAAAGTCTTGGGTCTTGTGTACGAGGGCCCCAATCCCATTCATCATGGAACTGGGGGCTAGCACCTCAATATATGAACCCGAGAGGCGGGGACACAGATATCCTGCCCACGGCATCTCACCCTGGAGACAAGCCGTGACAAGGATGGTGCAAGGGCATTAAGACCCCTGCCCCCAGCTCCTAGTAAATGCTTTTGTGCGCTCAGCTGCCCTCCTCGACTCCTTTCCTTTTCCTGCTCTGCAGTCAAAAAGCCTCAGCCACAGGCTTTTGGACTCTGTGGGAGAAGGTGAGGGTGGACTGATTTGAGAGAATAGTGCTGAAACATATATATTACCGTATGTGAAACAGATCTCCAGTCCAGGTTCGATGCATGAGACAGGGTGCTAAGGGCCAGTCAGTGCACTGGGATGGGGAGGGAGGAGGGAGGGGGTTTCAGGATGTACACCCGTGGCGGATTCACGTGAATGTATGGCAAAAACCACCACAATACTGTAAAGTAATTAGCCTCCAATTAAAATAAATTAATTTAAAAAGAAAAGCCTCGGCCGTTCCTCTGCACCTCCTTCCCCTTTTGCTCCCGCTCCCACCAGCGCCCCTGCCTGCGGCCCACGGACCTGTCCCCACGGCATGTCCCTGGTGTCCTAGTCTTCAGGTAACGCACAGAATGGCCCCGGCCAGGTCGCTCCTTCTTGACTCCCCTGTCCCCTACCCTGCTGACCATGCCCTGGGCTCCAGCCTCCAGTGTCAGTGGGCATCTTCTCCATCCTTGCCTGGCTGGCACATCCTGGGAGCGAGGATGGTGGTAAGAGCAGCTTCTTATCCCCAGAGAAGCTTCCAGAATCTTGTTAGACTGAGCTGGCTACCCTTTCTCGGAGCATCCCTGAACCTCTGACCGTGCCAAGCTTGGTTCTGATCACAACGTGAGCTCTCTGCTGTATCCTCCCCACCTCCCCATCCCCACATCCCAGCCCTGGGCTGACTCTGTAACCCTGGTGTCCCCACTGCCCAGCTCACCAGTGGTGGTTGAATGAATAAACCCAGTTCTATCAGAATTCACTTCCAGTCCTGACAGCTTTGAATTTACTGGGCAAGATATTGTCTTTGCAGTTTTTCTCAAAGACCTTAATTTTTGCATTTTTTAAAAAACATTTATTTACTTATCAATTTTTTTTATTGTAGAGTATTATATTGGTTTGAGGTGTCCAACATAGTGGTTTAGTATTTTTACAGATTATATTCCATTAAATGACATAAGCCCTTAATTTTTAAATGACGAAAAACATCTGCAGTTAAGTTGGTTCTTTCCAAAAGTAGCTTTAAATACTAAAATTCTTCATTGGAGGAAAAAAGTGAAATTGGGCCAGTTAGCAGTACGTTTTGTAATATTTGGTTCATTTTTTCATATTTGATCAGAAAGCCAGACTATGCTTCCCAATCCCACAAGTGATGGTATTTCCAGGGCTCAGTCAATGTCCTATACATTTGTAAGCCTTGTATTTGAAAACAACATGCTTCAGTCCCAAGAGAAGTAGGTTTTAGGCTTTCCCATCATCATTTTTTCTCTCCCCGTCTTCTAACTGCCAGATGACTTTCAACAAGCACCCTTCGTAGCCTACTGCACCTCATAATTTTTCTCCACTGAATCCTCAAAATCACCTACAGTGCACCCTGCATCCCCATATTACAGATGAGAAAACAGAGTCTTAGGGCGGCTTGGCTACTTAGCCACATGTCCATGGGGAGGAGAGGTGGAGCTGATGTTTGCAGCCGGTCTGGCCAGGATTCTGTCACCTCTCACATTTCCTATGTTTCACTCAAGGCTTGTTTCTGAAAAGATAAGTTGCTTTCATCAAATCTGTAGTGCTTGTGTGTCAAACACCCACATCAGAGCTGGAGATGGAAAGGTGTGGGTTGTGCTAGATTTTTCCAGGTTCTTACGGGGCAAGTAGGGAGCAGACAGAGAGGCTTGAGAGCAGTTCAGTGAGGAGACAGGTGCCGTGAGAGCAGAGTTCAGTTGAGTCGCTCAGTTGTGTCCGACTCTTTGCGACCCCATGGACTGCAGCACGCCAGGCTTTCTTGTCCATCACCAACTCCCGGAACTTGCTCAAACTCATGCCCATTGAGTCGGTAATGCCATCCAACCTTCTCCTCCCGCCTGCAATCTTTCCCAGCATGAGCAGCACAGGCCCTGCAACATGAATCAGGAGGCTTGTCCAGACCCCAAGGAGGGCTCTGTGGAGGGAGGGGCTCCGGGGTTGAAGATAGAGGGACCGGTGAAGGGGACCACGGGTGGAGAGGGTCGGAAGTCAGAGCTGCCAAGACAGGCAGGGGAGACAGAGGCTGCAGACTGGGTCCAGAGCTGTGATGAGGTCCAGCACCTCCCCCTGGCCCCGACCCTGCTTCCTGGCTTGTGAGTAGCGCCTGAGCCCACTGGTCTTGTGTGTGGGGGTCAGTCCTGGGAAATGGTTAAGGAGGGAGGGGTCACAAACTGCTGTATATTTCAGAATCACCTGGACAGGCACCTCATTAGAAGTGAATCCCATTTTTAGCAGTATACATGCCTGCTGTTTTTTTTTAAATGTGACTCCACATTCTATGACCTGGAAGGATAATGCTGTTTTAGTCTGTTATAGGATAATAATATTTAATAAATTAATAAGATTTCATAGCCAGGGGTAAAGGGGTAATTGGTGAGAAAGCTGACTTTCCAGTCATTTGCTCTGGAAAGTGGGGGAATGCCAAGGGTAGGGGGTGGGGACATGGAGGATAGCAAGTATCTGGGCTCTGCAGGGAGGGGGAGACACTTTGGATGGGAGATGAGGCGGGGCTGGGACACAAGAGCCCCTTCCTGCTGGGCTGTCTCGCTGCCCACACTGAGTGTCTCAGCTGCATTCCCGTTAGGGAGGTCTCCATCTCTGTCAACCCCCCACCACGGGGGCTCAGCGGCAACCCAGGCAGAAGGGGGCTTTCACAGCAGGTCTCTGTGGTCTGGGCTCTCCTTCCTCCCACCTGCCAAGGGGACCAGGCTGGGTCTTTCTCCAGAGCCCAAAATCCCCCTCACCTGGCACCTGCCCGCTCCAGCCCTTGGTGCCCTGGGTGGAGATTCCTTAGATTTGGCTCCTCTGCATCCCATTACGCCTGGTGGCTGGCACGTCTGTACTCAGCAGGCCTTTCTGCAGACCACTGAGTCATTAGCAGAGATGAGATGAGTCCAGATGTTCAGGAACACGACAGAGCTACACGGACCACCACTGGGACAGATAGACACAAGCCGTGTGCAAGTGATTGGTACAAGTGTGGCAAGTCAGAAGCTGGTGTCGTGGGGGTAGGGAACAGTGGAGAGAGGGGAAAGTGCCTTTATCCCAAGTCCCTGGCTCAGTGGTAAAGAACCTGCCTGCCAGTGCAGGAAATGCAAATTCAGTCCTTAGGTTGAGAGGAGCCCCTGGACAAGGAAACGGCAGCCCATTCTGGTGTTCTTCCTGGGAAATCCCATGGACAGCGAAGCCTGGTGGGCTATCGTCCATGGGGTCACAGAGAGCCAGACACAACTTAGCAACTAAACAAAAACAACAATGTGGAGCATTAGAGCATCCTCCCGGAGGGAAAGGTGTTGCAACTGTTTCAATTGCACTTGAAGCGGGTGATTCATTCTCATCCCAGAGCCTCTTCTGATGTTGGGAATGGAACTTCTGGCCTCTGCAAGGCTGGGTGGGTGTGTTCCCCGCCTTGCTGCGTGCAGTCGAGAGTAGGCTTTAGAGTTAGGGGAGGTTATTTAACACCCCGAGGCTTCAGCTCTCCTGCTTTAAGAGGGAATAATAGATGTTCCCGTTCTCAGAGGCCAGGAGAATTAAGGAACCTGTGTTAAGTGATATATTAGCTCAAGCTCATTAAAGAGGGGCTGTTAGGATGGCTGGATTTAGTCTCGCTTTCTTCAGTCATCTCCAGTGAGCTGTGCTTCAAACTCCAGGCTCACTGATCTGAGAGTGGGATCTGGACTTAAAATGTGTGCATTTCAATAAAATACTGAAAAGCAAGGGCTGGGTTTTCTTTAATCTTTTGTTTAAACATACCCTGGGGACTTCCCTGGTGGCTCAGTAGTTAAGACTCTGTTTCCTGTGACAGGGACTGGGGTTCGATCTCTGGTCAGGGAACTAGATCCTGTGTGCTGCCCCTTGCGTATCACACACGCTGCAACTAAGACCCGGAGCAGCCAAGTAAGTAAATAAATGAATATTTAAAAAGATGTCTCTAGATATAGCCTAATGTGAAGACTATTGCCCTTTGAGTGGCAGCCGATAGTCAATGATTTCAAGGAAGTTAATGGGAAAATCATGATACGTTATACCCACTGAGGACTCTGAAAAAGAAAGAAGTGTTGTTTTGCAACATCTAATTAAATATTTGCACCAGAAGTTTATTCAGAATGACCCCCGGAATCACACTGCAATCAGTGTGATATGTTGCACAGTGAGATATTTTACAGTTTGGGTCGTGGGGAGATTTACGTGCGCAAGACATTTCAAATGTGAATGTGGATTAAAGATTTAGTTCATATAAAGCAGATCAGGCCAGTAATTGTGACACTGACTAAACCAAGTTGTCCAGAGAGTGTGCTCTACTTTGGGGAAATGATCACAAAATTTCATTTTGGATTTTCTGAATAAAAAGGAACTTCGCAATGTTGATTCCTTTCTTCCCCGATCAACAAGGATGTCCAGTTCATCTTACTGTGATCCCTGAAGATGTTACCTGTGTTCACGCACCTTTGTTTAAAGGTTTATTAAAGGTAATCTCTCAAGAGAACAACTTCCAGAAATGATAGTGGCACAGTCGGTTTCTTTTAAGATCAACTCTCTGCTAATCCAAGTACAGGAATGTGGGAGGGATGTTCAGCTGGATCCCTTATTTGTGGACTGGAGAAGGCACATGGATATCATCTTGCAAAGTCTGATTTACTCAATTGTAAGTCTCTTTCATTGGTTTGTTCAATATATTTATGAATCTGAGCATTCAAGAAGGACCACCAAGCAATTAGTAACCAAAATTTGAAACTCAGGAAAGAGACGCACTCTTTGATTTTTTGAAATGTGCCCTTCATTTCTTCAACAACCTTTCTTTGATGAGTGAAGGGTGCTCCCGGTCCTCCCAGGTTCACAGCCTATTGACAACACAGGAAAGTCTCTTTCATTGGTTTGTTCAATATATTTATGAATCTGAGCATTCAAGAAGGACCACCAAGCAATTAGTAACCAAAATTTGAAACTCAGGAAAGAGACGCACTCTTTGATTTTTTGAAATGTGCCCTTCATTTCTTCAACAACCTTTCTTTGATGAGTGAAGGGTGCTCCCGGTCCTCCCAGGGTTCACAGCCTATTGACAACACAGGCCCTCAGGGATTCACTTTCCCTAGTGTGTGATAATCGAGGACCACAGGAGGTTATAGGTAACACTAGGCTGGGCATGATCAATCAGTGGGGCGGAGGGAGACAGAGGGTCATAAAGGCAGAGATGGAGCCAGAGACTCAGACTGGGGAGATGGCTAGGAGCTGATAAGAGAGGAAACTGTGCAAGAAAGCCCCTGAGCCTGAGGGTTAAGGCATTAAGAGAAGTTGCATAGTAAGGACCTATTATAGAGCACGCTTCCCAGGTGGCGCGCTGGTAAAGAATCCACCTGCTACCGCAGGAGTCGCAAGAGACACAGGTTCAATCCTTAGATTGCGGAAGATTCCCCTGGAGCAGGAAATGGCACCCCACTCCAGTATTCTTGCTTGGAAAATCTCCTGTACAAAGGAGCCTGATGGGCTACAGTCCATGCGGTTGCAAAGAGTCAGACACGACCGAGCGCGCGCGCACACACACAGTTTATAGCACAGGAACCCATGTTTGCTATCCTGTGATAAACCATAGTGGAAAGGAATGTATGTTAATGTGTAGTTGAATCGCTTTTCTGTACAGCAGAAATTAACATAATATTGGAAGTCAACTATACTTCAATAAAATAAATTTTAAAAAAGAAGGTGCTTAAAGCCACAGTAACCATCACTGTCGTATTCTGGGAGCCTGGAAGAAGGGAAATGTTTGAAAGACTCTGTCTCTCTCTCCTTTTGTCACCCAAGTTCTGCAGCCCAAATCCCAGGTGTAGAAACTGTCTCTGACCTTGCACATGAACCAAACGGCATGGTTGTGCTTCATCACCTGGATGCGACGCAGGGAAAACCAGACTGGGACAGCCAGTTCCAAGGCGGCGAGATTTCATCTTTTCTTCTCTTTAGGCATGCTTGCTGAGCTGCTGCAGTCGTGTCGGACTCTTTGTGACCCTATGGACAGTAGCTGGCCAGGCTCCTCTGTCCATGGGATTCCCCAGGCAAGAATACTGGAGTTGCCATTTCCTTCTCCAGGGGATCTTCCTGACCC
>SJYC01080998.1:0-41770 GCA_006408675.1 Madoqua kirkii | reverse complement strand
CAAGTATTTACAGAATACAGTTGTCTTTCTCCTTCTAAATCTTTTTTCTCCTTTTCTGCACATACCACTTCCTCCCACTTTCTGATTGACTGCGTTCTCTCATCTGAAAGCATTTGCTCGTTTTAGAAAAATTCAAACCTATGGACAAGTAGAAAGAAGAAAAGGAAATCACTCAGAGTCCCTCACGTAGTTGTCACTGATGTTAACATTTGGTGCTACTTTTCTCAGCTCTTTTCCTAAATAATTTTTTTCTTTTACACACATGTGACTATATTCTAAGTCCCCAGTTTTGTATCCTGCTACTTTATTTTGTATTATAAATGCTTTATCAGACTCTCTACATGGGTTTCTGGAGATGCAATTTCTCTAATGCACTATTCACTCCTCATTTCTTATTTATACCAATTATTTTCAATGCTTTTCTAAAATAGATAACACCTATCTATCTATCTAAGATAGATAATAAAAAGATAATGCACATATTTTTGTGGAAAATTCCTTTTGTACTTAGGGGTGTTCTTTAGAACAGGGGAACAGAAGTTGAATTTCTGGGTCAGAGGATACAAATATAGTTAATATTTTGGGCACAAATAGCCATTCATATCTGCAGGACCCAACTCAGTGAGGCATGAGCATGCTAGGTTCACAGAAACCTGTAAACAATGGTGCTGTCACTTAAATTCATCCAGAGAGCCAGGTTGGTTCAGTCACTCAGTTGTGTCCAACTCTTTGTGACTTCATGGACTGCAGCACACCAGGCTTCCTTGTCCATCACCAAATCCCAGAGTTTATTCAAACTCATGTCCATTGAGTTGGTGATGCCATCCAACCATCTCATCCTCTGTCATCCCCTTCTACTCCTGACTTCAATCTTTCCCAGCATCAGAGGCTTTTCCAGTGAGTCAGTTCTTCACATCAGGTGGCCAAAGGATTGGAGTTTCAGCTTCAACATCAGTCCTTCCAATGAATATTCAGAACTGATTTCCTTTAGGATTGATTGGTTGGATCGCCTTGCTATCCAAGGGACTCTCAAGAGTCTTCTCCAACACCACAGTTCAAAAGCATCAATTCTTTGGCGCTCAGCTTTCTTTATAGTCCAGCTCTCACATTCATACATGACTATTGGGAAAGCCATAGCTTTGACTAGATGGACCTTTGCTGGCAAAGTCATGTCTCTGCTTTTTAATATGGTGTCTAGGTTTGTCATAGCTTTTCTTTCAAGGAGCAAGCGTCTTTTAATTTCATGGCTGCAGTCACCATCTGCAGTGATTTTTGAGCCCCCCAAAATAAAGTTTCTCACTGGTTCCATCTATTTGCCATGAAATGATGGGACCAGATGCTATGATCTTAGTTTTCTAAAGGTTGAGTTTTAAGCCAACTTTTTTACTCCCCTCTTTCACTTTCATCAAAAGTCTGTTTAGTTCTTCTTTGCTTTCTGACATAAGGGTTGTGTCATCTGCATATCTGAGGTTATTGATATTTCTCCCGGCAATCTTGTTTCCAGCTTGCACTTCACCCAGCCTGGCACTTCACATGATGTACTCTGCATATAAGTTAAATAAGCAGGGCGACAATATGCAGGCTTGACGTACTCCTTTCCTGATTTGAAACCAGTCTGTTGTTCCATGTCCAGTTCTATCTGTTGCTTCTTGGTCTGCATACAGATTTCTCAAGAAGCTGGTCAGGTGGTCGGGTATTCCCATCTCTTTAAGAATTTTCCACAATTGGTTGTGATCCACACAGTCTCTGCCATCCTTCACTATGTCCTGGAGTTTGCTCAAACTCATGTCAGACAACCAACTGATACCCATTAAACTTATACAGGACCATAAAGAAGGCTGAGCCTAAGAACTGATACTTTCCAACTCTGGTGTGGAGAAGGCTCTTGAGACTCTCCTAGACAGCAAGGAGATCAAACCAGTGAATCCTAAAGGAAATAAACTCTGAATATTCATTGGAAGGTCTGATGCTGAAGCTGAAGCTCCAATCCGTTGGCCACCTGATGTGAAGGGCTGAATCATTAGAAAAGACCCTGATGCTGGGAAAGATTGAGAGCAGAAGAAGGGGGTGACAGAGGATGAGATGATTGAATGGCATCATTGATTCAATGGACTTTAATTTGAGCAAACTCCCAGAGATAGTGGAAGACAGGGAAGCTTGGTGTGCTACAGTCCAGGGGGTCTCAAAGACTCAGATGTCAACAACAACAACAAACCTTCACAGATTTGACAGACATATCTACTAAAATACAACTTTGAGAAGACAGAGACATTTGTCTTTTTTGTTTATTTTCTTCAGTGACATAGTCTAGTCCTTGGAATTAGCACAGAGCAGGCTCCCAACAAACAGAGGTAGAAAGGAATGTATTTTTCCTTTGTCTAGGTCAGGAAGCATGTGGACGTCTAGGATGAGATGGTTGGATGGCATCACTGACTCAATGGACATGAGTCTGCACAAACTCTGGGAGATGGTGAAGGATGGCAGAGCCTGGTGTGCTGTAGTCCATGGGTTCGCAGAAAGAGAGATGCCGCTGAGTGACTGCACCGCAGCAGCAAACCTGATGGACCGTGATGGGATCAACGCTGCCTTCCTTATCCTCATTCAGGTAGGTTTTGATCAGAGAGTCACTGAAAAAACTCAAGGTCAGGCTGCATGTTGTTTTGCAGGACAAGTATTGCATTGGCCAAAATGTTCATTTGGGTTTTCCATACTATTTTATAGAAAAACCCAAGAAAACTTTTTGACCAAGCCAGTATTTCTGGAACAGATTTATACTTTCTGTTTCTGGAGCATCTTATGAACGGGTTCATCAGAGATGCTTTCGGCGTGGCTCTGGGAGGCCAGGGGAGATTCTTGGAGTCTTGCCCCTGCAGAGGGGGAAGCAGAGCCCGAGAGAGGTGGGTTTCAGTGCCTTGGGGCCCAGGTGGCCGAGGCAGGCTGGGCGCTGGCTTGTGGAGGTCAGTCCCTGGGAGTCTGTGGGGAAAGGTCAGGCTTGCCCAGGCGTCTGTGCAAGCTCTCTGTCAGAGACACACAGGCTCTCACCAGCCCTTCTGGTCTCAGCTCAGGTGTCCTCGCCTCATCAAAGGCCCCTTGATCATCTCACGCACTGCCCCAGCCCGCTGGCACCTCCTCCATGTCACACTCTGTGTCATTGTTCATCTGCAAGTCTGAGGTCCTCTTGCACAGACGACCTGGGGCCTGACACCTTCATTTCTGGTGTCCGCATTTTGACAGTCACCCATGGAGACTTCCTATGCTTGCCGAAGTTCGAGAACACTTGGCCCTTTTATGGGCTGGGAAAGCGGCCTGAAATCACTGTGGGTGGGTCACCTCCCAGGACCAGAATTCCAGGGAGTGAGGGCAGCTACCCCGGCTCCTGCGCGCATCCACAGCGTGGTTTCCTCTCTGTGACTGCCTGTAAGGAACGGCTGTCTCAGGACAGAGCTTCTCAGTTTTGTTTCTGTTTCCTTACGTAAACTGTAAAAGTTTTCATATACGACAAAATGAAAATAAAGGGTAAGTTACAAATGCCCCCTCTTACGAGGACAGCAGTTAATTGGAGCTGTGCATCAGTGACCACTATGAAAAATGACTTTCATAATTGTTTTAATTTTCTCTCTTGGTGTTATGAAGACCTTTATTACACACAGTTCTATATTTGCACCTTTATTTGTAATGAAATAAAGGTTGGAAGAAAATTGAGGTTCAAACACGGCCTAGCTTCTAATGGCAGCAAGTAAAGTTAAACTCGCATTCAAGGGGATTAAATATAAGCCTGAGGTTCTAAAAGGCAGGATCCTTGCCTTTCTCTTTCCCTTTCATTTGACCCCCTTTCTTCCTTTTGGACGTTTCTTGATCATATGATCTCTGCACTGCTTTATATCCAGCATACAGAGGAATGTAGCTAAAAGTTTGATCACTGATGGTTCAACTTTCAGAAATATTTGTTCGTAAAAACCTCCTTCTGGATTTTTTTCCCCTATCGTGATGAAAAAAGCTCGGAGTTCTAAGTTGCTTCAGTTGTGCTCGAATCTTTGTAACTGCATGTAGTGGGACCCATCAGGCTCCTCGGTCCATGGGATTTGCCAGGCAAAAATAATGGAGTGGGTTGCCATTTCCTTTTCCAGGGCATCCTCCTGACCCAGGGATCAACCTGCATGTCTTTCATCTCTTGCATTGGCAGATAGATTCTTTGCCACAAGCGCTACCTGGGAAGACCCAAAAAAGGCTTGCTTTACGCTAAAAGTCAAAAGAATGCTTGTCGCTTGAAAAAAGTAAATATTCAAAGTTTTTTTTCCCTGTTTCCTGGTCAAAATCAGCAGATCATTGGAGTTCATAAATGTTGAAAGCATCTCTATGTCTTTAATTTTCAGTAGAAGAAACTATATTATATTTTGGGGGGAAATTTTTTTGCAGTTGGGAGCACAGCGGTAAATATAACGTGTTTGTGTCAGATGGTGGTGGGTGGGGTGGGGGTGGACCTGATTGCTGATTTTCAAAGCAAGTCCCCCTTTTGGAATAACAGTCAAAGAAAACGGGGTTGAGGAGCCATTTTCCTACTCAGTAGGCTGGTGGTCGGTCCCTCATAGGTTATTTCGTCCCCACACTAGAGAACTTTTTTTGTTTTACGGTGAAACTCAGTGAGTCATGGAAAGAGAGCATCAGAAAGGCAGGGCCCAGCTCCGGCGAGAAGCTGAGATTTCAAATGGAGAAACCGCTTCCTGTTGCCCAAATGGAGTGAATGAATATTGGAACAACAGAGAGGCTAAGACACTCAAGATCATTATTTGAGGTCAGGAGGTTTCCAGCTAAAAATCTCCTCTTTAAACCCGAGGGGATTGGACTCAAAGTGTTTTTCTCAGAAGGCTCTGGAGTCAGGGATATGCTTTGACTGCTGGTGGAACGCTTTTGACCTGTAAAATTCCAGGGCAGGCGTTTGACTGGGGCTTTAAGGAGACGGTGGAGATGGCCTGGGTGAATTTAGAGGAGTTGGCTGTGTATTTTTAAGCACAGTGTGGAAGGGTCTGCTCACGCTGATACATCACACTGCTTTTCAGAGTGTTGGTGAAACCCCCCTTCTTTCTCACAGACTCAGAGTCAGTGGGGCAGTGTTGCTTTTGGTAAACAGCCAAATAGCCCCCCCTCCCCCGCCCCGCCCCGAAGTTGGGTGCTGACTTGAAGGATATTTTTTGTGTGTGTGAATTTAAAAAACGTGGTGTGACTTGCACGCCTTGGGACTTGTAAATGGATTCCAAGTCAGTTCCAGAGGAAGAGTCTGAAGCCGGCTTGAGCAGAGGGAGCCCCTTTGGAGCCGAGGCTGGTGAGGAGGGAGATTTCAGAAGGGAAAACCCTTGTTCAGATGTGTGAATCTTAGTCCGTATTTTTTTGAAAAATGAAAACCTGAGGATTTTGGACTCGCGCTGGAGACAGCGCTGTCCTCCCAGTCGCTGGCTGCCTTTATAACGCAAGTAGTTACCAAATGGGCCTCATTCATTTACGGCTCTGAGGTCATAGGGCTGCAGCTCTGTTCTGCATGGAAGGCTCTGTGACTGATTAGACGCCTGATCGAAATCAGCTCAAGTACTCCTTCACTTGCTGTTGGTCTGCCTGGTCCTAGCGTCTGGGTGGGGCTGATCCCTCTGGCTGCTCTGCAGAAGGTGCTGTTCTGGGTTCACTTGGTCGTGGCCTGAGTCCCACCCTGTGGTCCCTTCACAGACATTTAACATCCTGAGAACAGTCCCCTCACGGAGGAAAACTGTTTTCAAACCGAGGACCTGGGAGCCTGTAGGGGCTGGGGCCAGAACTGACCTTGTGCAATATTTGCTAAACCTCTTCCCCATGTGGCCTCAGAGGGGATGCAGCTGTGCAGAGCCTGCTGTTTACAACTTGGCTTTAGGGGCGAGCTTGGATTCGGGGTGTCCATCAGCGCCAGTGACCAGTCCTTACAGAGGCTGCTCCATCCGGCTCCATCCTCGCTGCCTGCCTGATGCCTAGTGCCCACGGATGAATAATTTTACCTCCATTTCACTTTCTCTTTTGATCCAGACCCATTTTACAAATCAAATGGCCTCTGGTGGGGTGCATGTGGACTTAAAAATATGAGATTTTTTTCTTTTTCTGTTTGCTTTTTAAATCGTTTTGGCATCTTAGACAGTTATAATTGTCTTACTGTCTCAGGATGTGTGTATCAGCCAAGGATGGGGTGGAACGGTGGGGCGTCCACTTGACCTCTGACTGGGGAGGTAGCGTAAATGAACGCCGCGGTTAGGGTCTGTGACCGCCTGGGTGCCTTCCAGACGCTCCGTTGCTGGGACAGGGAGAGCTGGCAGGGGTGGGAGCTTAAGGCCAGGAAGGGTGGGAGCCTTGGAGGGTGAACGTTGTGATGCTCACCGAGCCTTCTGTTGGTGTACCTTTTTTTGTTTGTTTTTAAGTTTTTTTTGTGTGTGTGTGTGGACCATGTTTAGTCTTTAATTTGTTAATTTATTGTTTCTGTTTCATCTTGGCTTCAGGGCCTCCAGGCATGTGGGATCTTAGTTTCCCTCTGCTGCACGCTCAGTTCCTCGGTGCTGTCTGACTCTTTGTGACCCCATGGACTGTAGCCCGCCAGGACCCTCTGTCCGTGGCATTTCTCCAGGCAAGAACGCTGGAGGGGGTTGCCATGCCCTCATCCAGGGGATCTTCCCAACACAGGGATCGAATCCAGTTCCCTGGCATCGCAGGCAGATTCTTTACCGTCTGAAACACCAGGGAAACCCAAGAATGTTGGAGTGCGTAGCCTTTCCCTTCTCCTGGGGATCTTCCTGACCCAGGAATCAAACCAGGGTCTCCTGCATTGCAGGCGGATTCTTTACCAGCTGAGGCCCCGGGGAAGCTCCCTTACCAGGGATCGAACCCTTACCCGCTGCACTGGAAGGTGGAGTGTTAGCCACTGGGCCAGCAGGGATGTCCCTTGGAGTATCCTACCTGTGATGAGAGTAGGAGTTTATCATGTCCCACCAAGTTCTAAGGTCCCCTGTGCAGGCTGCTGGGTGGGTGGGGCGGGGCAGGGGCCCCTAGCGTTTTCTCTCCTGCTGCAAATGAGAGTGATGCCTGGCTTCCAGGATTTCACCTTTTCTGTCCTCAACCGTTTGATCCACAAAATTGCCCATTGTGCGGGCATTTGTCTGTTTACTATAATGAAGACAACCGGGTTTGTAATTGTCTATTAAATGGTCTATTAAATAGTGTCATAGCTAGAGGGACCACGGCAGAAATAATTCAGCTTTTCAATGCTTCACAGCCTCCCTCTGCTCACACTGTTTCGTGGCACTTTTCGGGGGAAGATAGCTTAAAGCGTTCTTTCTTCTTTTTCAAAATCTCATAACCTGAAGCTATGCTGGGGAGGATTTTTTTTTTTTTCCTGGGATTCAAATCTCAGTTTCCCCAGGATGTAGAGGCTTTTGTCTCGCCTGGAGGCTTCCCTGGAAGCTTCTTTGTTGACACACAGTTCCCTCCTGGCTGATCACCTCTGCGTTTGTCTTGGTCTCCTGCCCCAGCGATCCCGCCTTCTCCAGGCTCCCCTGAGTGCTGGGCTCGCCTCCCAGCCAAGCCCTCTCACCCCATCTCATCTCTTCTGTTTGCCTCTTTCCCCACCTTTATCCCTTCCTGCGTTTCTAGGTGGACATCCTATAGGTGCTGATTTCCTGGGTTCAATTGATTTCTACCTGATACTTACTACTCATACTTACTACTTTCCCCTGCTCTCCCCAACAAACAGGACTCCCCCGAAGGCTTGCTTCATGCCACCGAGGCCCTAAGTACCAGCCTCCGAGGGTTGTGCCCCAAGTGTGCTTTTGTGCCTTTGGTGCCCCCATATGCCTGCTGGCGATGCAAATTCAAAGCACTAACAACTAGGAATTTGTTTTATTGCTTAGAATTAAAACTAGCTCATCATATCCAGGATTTCATAGACAAGGATCAAATAGCAAGAATGAGACAAACAGACTTTTGATTACATCTTTTGGTTATACAAGCCAGCTCTGTTGTTCAGTCACTCAGTTCTGTTCAACTCTTTGTGACCCCATGGGCTGCAGCACACCAGGCCTGCCCATCCATCACCAGCTCCCGGAGCTTGCTCAAACTCATGTCCATTGAGTCGGTGATGCCATCCAACCATCTCATCCTTTGTGGTCCCCTTCTCCTCCTGTCTTCAATCTTTCCCAGCTTCAGGGTTTTTTTCCCAATGAGTCAATACATCAGTTTGCCAAAATATTGGAGCTTGAGCTTCAGCATCAGCCCTTCTGATGAATACTCAGGGTTGATTTCCTTTAGGATTGACTGGTTTGATCTTGCAGTCCAAGGGACTCTCAAGAGTGTTCTCCAACGCCACAGTTCAAAAGCACCAGTTCTTTGGTGCTCAGCCTTCTTTATGGTCCAACTCTCACATCTGTACATGGCTACTGGAAAGCCAGCTTAGGGGAAAATATTTAGTAAATAATATTAAGTGGGCACAATGATGACTGTGAAGAAGGGTGTGGTTGGCCACTGAAGTGGGTACCTTCAGTGCTGAGAGTGCCTACCAACTCTCAGCAGCTCTTGTTTTTTAATGAAGTAAGTGGGATCTAGAGGCGACAGGCTGGATTGTAAGCAGTGAAACACTGAGGGGTGTATCTGTGGTTCTCAGAGTGATGGGCTTGTGGCCTGTGGAGCCCCAGGGGCCACCATATGAGGCACTTCCTAGGGAGGGGGACCCTGGAGATGGGCAAGGTGGGGCCCCAGAAGACATGTGTGGGTGTCCCGGGGGCTCTGGGGGCTGCTGGGAGCTAGACCCAGGCCCAGCCTTCCTAGGAGACCCCACAGTCTCTGCCCTGGAGAGGGAACATCAGGAATGAGGACCAGGCGAGCAGCCTCTCTCTTTGCTCAGGATTCTGCCGCAGTAACCGCAGCCCTGTGGACACCTCTGTTCTCCCTGCCTTTTCGCAATCCTCACTTGTTTCTCTTGACTCTTGAGTATCACTTGCTCTTCCCATGGAGGCAGGGTAGTTTACGGAGTTACTCACATGTGTTTGGCTTTTATTTTTCACCCCTGAAACCGTCCCACCCACTAAATAAGGCGAGGTGTGTCAGGCTTCTTGGGGACCTGGTACCTTCACTCCTTTCTTGCCAACAGATCCCTGAATCTTGGGCGTCTAGTTCCCGAGGGCAAACCTGATCTGTATAAGCCATTCTTGGCAATTTTTTCCCCTTTTGCTAGTGATTGGTTTAGAAAGGAGAAGGAAGAGAAATTTGTCTCTGCAGTGTGGTGTAAGATGTGATATTCAGCAACACAGCAACCATTTTGCCACCAAGAGGGAAGATGTAGTCAACTCCCTGAAGATGAATGAGGAAATATTGAAGGAATCTTCATATACTGTTGAGTCACTAAAGGATCCTTGGAAGTTCCTGTCTCTGGAAGTCTTGTGTGTGCTGTGTGCTAAGTCACTTCAGTCATGTCCAACTCTTTGGACCTTAGGGACTGGAGCCTGCCAGGCTCATCTGTCCATGGAATTCTCCAGGCAAGAATACTGGAGTGGGTTGCCATGCACTCCTCCAGGGAATCTTTGACGCGGGGAACAAATCTTCATTAGGTGAGATCTTGTTAGATGAGATAATCAATGCTTTAACTAATTGCATCACAATTTTGTGGGTGTCAGAATCTCCAGAATGGTACATGGGCACGTTTACTCTCCCATGCCCCTGAGGTTTTATTCTGCCCAAGGGAAAACTTGGCAGCAGACTACGCATCCTAGCTTTTGTTTTCCAAATCCTGAGCCAAAAAGTTCATACCCTGGGGTCAGGAGAGGGAAGGGTTGTCAGGAATTCCTGATAAAGGTCATGACTGCTCAGGGGTGCAGGTCTCCGTGGGGTACTGAGAAAGGCTGGTCCCTGGCATGGGACCCCCAAGAGGGCCAGGTTTCCTGGCTCAAGCCTGCTTCCCAGGGAACCTTTGGGCTCAAATGGCGAGGCTACCTGAGATACCTGTGATGAGCTGGGGGTGCGAGGACTGTGCCCATTTTCTGGACACCTTCTAAGCCCCTGTACTATTAGATAGGTTTCCCTGGTGGCTCAGACAACCTAAAGAATCTGTCTTCAATGCAGGAGATCTGCGTTCAGTCCCTGGGTTGGGAAGATTCCCTGGAGAGAGGCATGGCAAACAACTCCAGTATTTTTGCCTGGAAAATTCCATGGACAGAGGAGCCTGGTGGGTTACAGTCCACAGGGTCACAAAGAGCTGGGCATGACTGAACAACTCATACTTTATGCGTACTGAAGGAAGGTTGGTTGCTCCCAGGGGGTGGCTGGGGTAGAGCCCCTAACGCCTCGTGGGAGGGATGCTTGAAGTTAGATTTACCCTGATTCTAGGGAAGTTCTGAGCCTATGGTGCGTGAGCTGGCCCCGCTGTACCATACCGTGCATCTCGACACGTTTCTTGCCCCAGATTTGTCTGACTGGAAAGCGGAATTCTCCCCAGAGTAGGCTTGGAAGGAGATGGTGGCCCAGAGCAGGGGCCAGGGACAGACTAGGGTCTGAGTAGACGCACCGCCTCTTGTGAGGGTCACCAGCTTTTGCCTTCCGCCTGCTGGATGCATGAGATGGTTGGAGGGCATCACTGACTCGAAGGACAGGAGTTTGAGTAAACTCTGGGAGTTGGTGGTGGACAGGGAAGCCTGGCCTGCTGCAGTCCATGGGGTCGCAGAGAATCGGACACGACTGCGAGACTGAACTGAACTGAACGGACCTGATAGAATGGCCTCTGAAGGTCACCCGAGCAGTGCACTCCTTAGGGACTTCCTTCCGGTGAGACCACCAAGGTGTCAAGGAGCGCGCATTTACAGGCCTTTCTTTTTGTATGAAGATCATTCACAACAAGGCTTCCTAGGTGGCTCAGTTGTAAAGAATCTGCTTGCCGATGCAGGGACACAGGAGATGTGGCTTTGATTCCTTGGTCTGGAAGATCCCCTGGAGAAAGAAATGGCAACCCTCTCCAGTATTCTTGCCTGAGAAATCCTATGGAAAGAGGATGTTGGCAAGCTACAGTTCACAGGGTCGCAAAGAGCCAGACGCGGCAGTGACTGGGTGGGCACACGTGCCTTCATAACAAGGCAGGTTTTCAGGTGCGCCTGTTCAGTGTTTTAAGAGGTTCCTCTCTGGGATCCTCTGATGGGTGAGTCACTGGGATAGACTAGCAGTTACTATATTCTCTAATTCTTTCATGTTTGTCTCATATTATATTTATTGTAGTTCATGGTATAACTTCTCTTTTTTCCTTGATGAACACTTTTTAAAATTAATAAATTTTATTTATTTATTAAAAGTTAAAAGAATTGGAATATCGCTGCTGTACAATGTTGTGTTCATTTCTGCCGAACAGCAGCATGAATCAGCTGCGTGCATACACGTATCCCCTTCCTCCTGGTCCTCCCTCCCTCCCATCTAGGTCATCAGAGAGCGTGGAGCTGAGTCCCCTGTGTGGTACAGCCTCTCCCCACTAGCGATCTGTTTTGCATACGGAGGGATAGATATGTCCAAGCCACTCCCACGTCGCCCCAGCCTCTCCTTTCCCGTCTGGGTCCACAAGTCCACTCTCTACATCTGCGTCTCTCTTCCTACCCCGCAAATAGGTTCATCCTTGCTGAAAAATTTCAACACTCCTACTGAGTTTCCTTTCCTGAGTCAACTTTTTTTTTAAATAACCATTTTTGGGGGGGGAATGATTTCAGATTTATAGAAAAATTGCAAAGCTAATACAGGGAGCTCCTGTCTTCCCTTCACCCATTCCACTCATGGTGACATCTGAGCTTGGTTCAGTCGCTCAGTCATGTCCGACTCTTTGAAACCCCATGGACGGCAGCACACTTGTCCAGCCAGCTCCCGGCGTCCACCCAAACCCACGTCCATTGAGTCGGTGATGCCGTCCAACCATCTCACCCTCTGTCGTTCCCTTCTCCTCCTGCCTTCAATCTTTCTCAGCATCAGGGGCTTTTCTAATGAGTCAGTTCTTCCCATCAGGTGGCCAAAGGATTGGAGTTTCAGCTTCAGCATCAGTCCTTCCAAAGAATATTCAGGACTGATTTCCGTTAGGATGGTCTGGTTGGATCTCCTTGCAGTCCAAGGGACTCTCAAGAGTCAGACATCTTACATAACTGTGCACATTTGTCAAAGCTAAGATGTTGGGACATTCCTGTAACTAAGCAACAGACGTTATTCAGAGTTCCCCTGTGCTTTTTGTTTGTTTGGTTAGGTTTTGCTTCCCGCCCCACCTGCTCTACCCCAACAAATGTCCTTTTTCTGTTCTAGGATCCACCCAGGGCCCCACGCTGCATTTAGACTCAGTCGCATTTAATCTTTGTACGACGCGGTTGTTTCTGCTTCCCCTTCTTCTTCTCACAGCTTTCAGCCTCCTATCATGTCCTTCTTGGGACCTTCTAGCCACCAAAATATCATTCCTGTCACTGGATAGAGAATTCATATCAGATAATATCTCTTTAATAAAGTTCCTAACTTTTATACACTGTCTGTGAAACTGCTACAACTTGGACACCATTTAAAGACAGTCTGGGCCACGAGCCAGATCGTCAGTGCAGCTTCAAAATATAACTTGGTGAAAAATATTCCCCAGAGAGCACCTTGGAAGGGAGTATGTTTAAACCCTCACAAGTTAAAATATTTTTTCTTTGCATGCAAATTTGGAAATTTCCATATTCCTCCTTTTTTGTGGGCTGAAAGGTTAGGAGGCAAATGGATTTGTATTTTTATCCTTTCTGTGAAAAGATTAGTGTATGTTGGCTTTAAAATGCTCGTAATAGTTTTTTTTTTTAATATCCATAGACTTTCATATATGATTGTCTAAGTAATCCAATTGGGAAATTAATTGCTTGATCTTGTAAGTTTCTGAGTACAAGACATGGAAGGGATATCAGAATGTAATTCTGTTTGATGGTATCTTGAGATAGACTCACTCTTGGAATTGATTTTCGGGTCCGTAGGCGCCACCTGTGATATCCTGTACCAGCTGGGGAGGCTGACCTCGCCGTTTGATGCTTATATTCCCATTTACACTGTGTCTACATTTGGCTTCAGAAACTTGTGAAACAAAATTATAAAGTGGAAAGGAGGCCCATGATCAATTATTTAGTCTTTGTAACACCATAACTGGCTTGTCAGAACCTTTTCTCACCAAATTGCCCGTGCTTTCTAACGGTCATGCATGTATTATTATTTCTGCACCACCTTGTGGGACCCTCTCCAGGAACACTCAGTACAGGGATCCGTGTCAGCCTCATCCTGACACAGATACAAGCAACACAGCGCCAGCCACCAGGCTGGAGCACCCTGTGTTACTCTCCCTGGCTCTGGGAATTGTTTTCTCAACTTACATTCTCTGAAGACCTGGTACTTTCCTCATGCCCTGGATCCTCAGCTGGGGCAGATCAGCTTCATCTTCATGCCCCTGGAGACCTGGCTTCTTTCAAACCCCTCTGCTATGAACTTTTTCTCAACTGCCCTGCTTGAATATAACCTCAACCCCTTCAAATCCCCATAGACCTAAGATCTGACTTTCTTGTTTCTTGAGAATCGTACATTTCTTTGCTGGATTCTACAGCAAAGTGGTTTCTGCCCCGCTCACCCCCTTTCCCCCTCTGCATACCACTAGCTTGCAGGATTGTGGCAGAAACTGGTGGAGCTCTGTGCCCAATAGCCAGTCAAGGGCACCTCTTCTGGAGCTCTTCCCGACGTTACCCATTCCCTCAGGGAACACATGGGTTCCCCCCACAACTTTTTGAGATTGCTCTTACTCTTCGCATTTTGTCTGAGAGGAAACAGAACGAAGAAGTTTGGTGGTGGTGGTTTTAGTCGCTAAGTCGTGTCCAACTCTTGCAAACCCATGGACTGTAGCCCGCCAGACTCCTCTGTCCATGGGATTCTCCAGGCAAGAATACTGGAGTGGGGTGCCATTTCCTTCTCCAGGGGATCTTCCGGACCCAGGGATCGAACCCTGGTCTCCTGCATCGCAGGCAGATTGTTTACGGACTAAGCTACAAGGAAAGACCTGAAAAGTTTCGCATCAGCTTAAATAGAATCTCTGGGCCTGAAGCTGGACTTGGAGTCCAGTTGTGTCAGAACACCAGCGCTGGACTGTGCTTCTCTGCCCAGAGACCCCCGTGATCAGGCCCGGTCAGCACACAGAACACGTTTTTAGCCGGTCAGTCTAAAGCCATTACTGTTTTTGTTTCTTTTTAAGAATACAATTTCATTGATTTATTTACTTGGCTGCGCTGGGTCTTGGCTGCTTTGGGCCTTTCCCTAGATGCAGTGCTCAGACTTTTCATGGCGGCGGCTTCTCTTATGGAACACGGGCTGGTGGCCGAGACGCATGGGCTTAGCTGCTCCCCAGCATGTGGCATCTTCCTGGATCCGGGATCGAACCCCTGTCTCCTGCATTGGCAGGCAGACTCTTTACCACTGAGCCAGCAGGGAAGCCCTAAAGCCCTAAGGCAAGGAAGAGTTCACTCTCCTAAGCGCGTTGTGACGACATAGTGCAGTCCCCAAGCATGATGTTTAACTGCCTCCCGATCTTTGAATGACTTCATCATGTCATGTCCTGTCATCCTCACATTCTGAAATTGATTTTGGAACAGTTAAATCTTTACTTTGAACTGAATACTATGATGCTCCGATGTTGTCCAGATCTTCCCATCCTGCAGAGGCACTGGAGGAAGTCTGCAAGCTCTCGGGAAGTTTCCCGATCATTGTCACTAGCGATATTAGGGGACACGGACCACTGCCCTTCCAAGGCCCTTCCCCTGGGCGGCGGCCCTCTTCCCAGAGCAGAGAATGTTTGGATTTCCTGGAGACCTGGGTGACCGCGTCCACATATGCCTGTGCTGTGAGATGGTATGGTTTTCCCGGGTTAGCACAGGCATTTCTGGAGACATAGGCCAGGAGCAGGGAGGCTCACCAGCTTGGCTCAGGGCTCTATGCTCAACCGGCTCTAATTCTTATGTGTGTTTCTTGGGGAGGTTAGACCAAGCCCCCATCCTTCCCAGCTTAGCCATTTGGACGAGGCTGTGTCTCAATGGATGGCTGGGGGACCCTCAGTGGGACTGGACTTCCCAGCCAGCACCCGATGGAAAAGAATCAGAGGCTTTTGGATGCAGGAGGTGGAGGGCTGGGCAGGGCACTGGCTGGGTCTCGGGAAGTGTGGGACCGTGGAGAATGAAGACAGGAGTGTGGCCATCCTGTGTTTCTATGCCAGGGAGGAGGAGGTTGCAGTCAAGACCTGGGGTTGCCTAGCTAGCCGGGGTGGGTGGTGGGAGTGATGAGCAAGTTGGAGAAGAGCTGGCTCGAGGCTGGAGTAAGCGCCACTACTCTTGGCTGTGGGCCACTTCCAGTGGGAAGGACGGGAGACCAGGAATGCAAAAGGCAACACGGATGCTGCAGAATGGGAGAGATTCCGGGGCCGCCTTGGCCTGGGAGCTCAGAAATGACGGGAGGCAAGTGGAGGGACGGGGTCCAAGGAGCAGAGGTGAGCTCCGGCTTCCG
Source organism: Madoqua kirkii (assembly GCA_006408675.1). Taxonomy (NCBI): domain Eukaryota; kingdom Metazoa; phylum Chordata; class Mammalia; order Artiodactyla; family Bovidae; genus Madoqua; species Madoqua kirkii. The sequence goes on along the minus strand of SJYC01080998.1, from coordinate 26,209 downwards.
GGGGAGCTGAGGGCCAGGGGATGCCCCCAGCTGTGGGACGACGGGCCACGAAGGGCATCGCCTAGCTCCCCTTCCAGCTGAAGGCGGTGTCCACGTGCAGCCACCTCAGGAGGAACGGAGTGCAGGGAGGCAGGCGGGGAAGAGAAACCGGCTCCAAGGCCCGCCACGTGGGGGCAGCAGCCTTGAATATTTCACGCTGCCAGCCACTCCACCGCTGAGATGCTGGCAGCAGTAACTTGCCTATTAACAAAGGACATCTCGAATTTTAAACAATTTAGGGGAGAAATCCTGTTTTAACATCAGAGTCCGGGGTTTCCGTTTATATTCATATTCAGATTCATCTCCTGAAAATAATTCGTGGAGTTAAGACTCCGGTGAAAGTAATTGATGAAGAATAGAAATCACAGCCAGAGTGGAATAAGCCCTGGAAAAATCACAGTATGAGGTCGGTTTCTGAGTGGATGAAACTGGGCTTCGAGTTGATGCTGGGAGTATTTGAGCTAAATTAAGTCATGAAAGAAGATAATACAATGTACCATCATTTTAAAGTAATTTAATCACGAAAACTAAAAATTTGGAAGAAAACAGATATTTTACTTAATAGAAACCATCTGTACCGTACAGTAGGCAAATTGTATAAAAATGAATAAAACTGTCTCTGAGGAGTGTGGCTCAGGCACGGGCTTATCTAATGAAGATGTATATGTGCCTTTTAGCATTTGCATTGTCTATTAGATGAGGAAAATCGCACCAGCGTCTAAGGGAAACAGTTACAAATTTTATTACCGTCCTATGACTGATGAGAAACACAGCATTAGGAAGAACGCCTACGGGACGGGCTCGTTCCCAGCTGCAAGTGCCTCTCCACTTGGTCTGGACGGCTCAGTCTTTATGCAGCCTTGGGTCACTCGGACGTTTTCTGCCTAGTTACTATTGCGTTAGCGGCTGGAGCCCACAAGGACCATCTTTTAACTTGTTTAGGCGCCAAGTGTGCTGTTTGATTTGATTTGGTTCCACCAGGGAAGAAGCTCATTTAAACACGTCCAGAGTGGTTTTTGCTCCGGACTTTTGGCTGCAAGGATGCAGGCGGGTGATCTGAAAAGCATCTCTTTACTCCCCTTGACCTACATCAAAATGCATTTATTTGACAGGAAACTTTTGTTCTCCCGGAACAGGGGCTGGCTCACGTTGCTCTGTAGCTGAAGGTCGAGTGGCTGCATTTTTCAAAACAGGCACTTGCTCCTAATCTGCAAATTAACTAAATAATCACAACTGCTAATTATACAGTATCAGGCCCAGAATACATAGGGCTTGAGTAATAATCAGCTTTTTAAATTAAGTTGGTGACAACCACTATTAGCTGTCATGATTTAATAATCCCAGTAAATGTGCACATTTTAAAAAGGGGCTCTTTGTAATTTTTTTTCCCCAGCATTTGCAACTGAATCTGTTAATGAAAAGAGAACACAACAGTTTTATGTTACAAATGATACCATAATAGGTAAATAAAAGGGCTCCTCCAGATGCTGTTAGGACGGAGGTGCGGCGATTATGAATGGGAGAGGCAGAGCGAGCGAAATCTGAAATCAAGTTTCTGCATCTGTTTGTGATGATGAATTAAGGCCAGACAGAGAATCTGATTCCCACTGTATATTCAGCATTTTGGGGGCGGTAAGGAACAGACCCCATTAACAAATGTGTGAAATAAATATACCTCCCTGAAGATTTAGAACTTGGCAAATTCAGAACAAATGAGATGCAATTTCCTGTTGCTGTCTCATCAGCTTGCCTGGATTTACCTAGTATTACAATACACCGACTCACATGGGGGACCTGTGTCCCTGGGACTAGGGTGCATGCCTCAGAAGCAGATGGGTGCTCCTCTTCGGGGAATCGGCCCCTTTCCCACCCTGGGAGGAGGAGCAGGCCTGGGGCCTCCATTGGGGTCGTGGGGACCCTCACCCTGCTGGACACGTGCCAGCCTCCTCCTCTCTCCCCGATGCTGGGAGCACCTTTTTTTTTTTTTTTCCTGGTGGTCAATTGAAAGTTTATGGCTAAGTTATTTAAAGGAGACTATAGGAGCACCAGATGAGGGCAGGATGATGGCAACACTGTTGCCTGTCTTTTACAATAATTACTCTTGATAGCCATTTGAACTAATTTGCATTAAAAACACCCACTTAACCAATCTGCTGAAAAGGCCAACTTCTTGTATACTGTTTCCTAAGACCTCGCTGCAGACTCTTTTTCTTCCCCCTCCAAATACAAATTGAGTTTAGACGTGGAAGCCATCCAGGGCCGTGAGTAAATCTCTCAGCCTAGGACCTGGATCAGGCTTGTTTTAAACCACCTGAGTGAAATTAAGATAGCACGTTTCATGGCCGATTGGGCTCACTTCTCAGAACTGTCCTTCTCTTACGTGGAGCAGCTTGAAAAGCCAAGACTGAGGGCAAAGGTCGGAGCCAGGATCCCAGGCTCTGTGCTCCTGGCGTGACCCTAGACAAAACCCCCTGAGCTTCATGTCCTGGGTTGTTTTCATCAGAACAAGAAAAGAAAACAAATGCAATTATCTCTCGCGTCTCCAAGGCCGTCGCGATACATATGCAGAGGATATTATTACTAATCGTCAGTGCCAGTGCGCCTGCCCTTCCCCAGTGCCCGCAGCAGACCCTGATGGTCTCACGTCAGGTGCAGCTCAGGGGGCTTCCCTGGCGTTGGAGGGGGCGTCCTGTGTGCCAGTCACATGACCGAGAAAGCCAAATGGAGACAGTTTCCCTCACATCTCTCTCTCTGCACTTGGCTTCCTCCGAGGACACCTGCCGCTGACCTTACACTGTTTCAAAACACAGAGACGAGGGTCCAGGCTGGTTATCGGTACCAACCACTGGACCCTCCCCCACGACCCCTTTCTGCCTTCTTAAAATTGTATTTTGTTTTGTTCCCGTCCATGAAACCCTTTCAACCTGCACTCAGGGTGAGAGATGCAATTCGAAGCCGGCATTTTCCTGAGCCTCTTGGCTGTGTGGCCGGCCTGGTGAACAGAGGCCTGAGAACCGTGTCGGGAGGTCACGGAGCCAGGCTTCAGGGAGCCGCCAAGGCTCTCGGTTTACAGAGGAGAGAGTGAGGCCCCGAGGGGCAGCCAGGCACAGTTTCTGGCGTTTTCCCTGAAGGGCTCATGGCTCAAACCCTCTGAATGTGGAACCGAGTTTCTGGAATCTGACGTCACGGCTGAAACCAAAAGCCAAGTGCAGACTCGTGTGTCTCCCTCCTGGCTCTGCTCTCCCCCCTCCTTCCTTCTCCCCTTCCTTCCTTCCTCTTTCCCTTCCTCTCACCTCTTTCCTTGCTTTTCTGCTAGTCTTCTGACCAGCTCAGTTCCACGCTGCACACATCTTCCCGGCCGCACACAAAGCCAGGGCTGGGCTGGCTGGGACGGCAGGCTGGGTGGCGAGAGACCGAGGCGGTGCACGTGGGGTGCAGTGCGGGGCGGGGGGCGTCCCTGTGCCCTCGCTCTAGGCCAGGGCACCTCGGGCGGTGACCCTCATGCAGAGGCCAAGCAGGCTGGCCGCGCCGGGGGAAGGAGGAGGCTCCTGAGACGCAGCCCGCGAGGCTGAGCTCCGGCCCCTCGCAGTTGCACCCTCCGGGCACTAGATGGCACTCTTAAGCTGCACAAGGCGTGGGGTGCCCCGCACATCCCAGGGCCTCCAACCTTCCCCAGCCCCTCCTCCTGGAGGGCCTCCTGGCCGGGCAGAAAGAGGGGAGGAGAGTTGGAGGCCGCCTGGACGTTTCCTGGCGCCCCCGGGGCGGTGCCCCTCCCTCTCTGCTGTCTCCTCAGGCGGCCAAGGGCTCTCAGAGACCCACGGAGCTGCGGCGGTCAACTGCAGGGATCGCCAGTGTCCTCACTGTGGGTTCTCAGGCTTTGTTTCCTCAGGAAGGGGCCGAAGCAATCCAGAGAGCCATCTCTGACCCCAAACAGCACCGGACCGTCCAGGCCTGAGGGCTGGGTCCTGCGATTCAATGGGAGGGTCTTGGTTTGCCCCCTTACTGGCGCCAGTTCAGAGCAGTGCTGGCAAATGAGCCCTGGGAGGGAGGCCTCTGGGTGTCCGGGAAACCCCGAGCAGTGGGGGAGACCCTCTTCCTCTAGAAGGTGTGCCCAGGGCCCTGCGCCCGGGGGAGGGTGCCTTGCTGTCTGCAGCCGCTCCCTGGGCCACATCTGCCTGGGAATCCTTGAAGCTGAGCCCAGCCAGGGCAGGCAGGGCACCTGAGCTGGGTGCGGTGGGCAGACAGAGGGGTCAGCGCTTGTGACAAATGCGTGTCTCGGGGACCAAAGGGATGAGATTTCAGATACGTGGGAGGAGGCAGGAGACCTGGGCGAGGGCCACGGGACGCGGTGTTAGTGCTCAGGTCTAGGGTTAAAGGGAAAGTCAGGTGGCCTTCATACCAGTCGGCTGCTGGCGAAGCCGTGAAAACTCTCCAGGTCTCAGTTCAGTTGTCTGCAGAAGGCGCCTAGGTATCAAGTCGCGTTTCCAACCAGGGTCTTGCAGTACACATGAACGAAAACGTGTGAAGAAACGCCAGAATTCATAGCTCGTGATGAGGATAAGCGCTACTTTTTTGAGTTTTATTTACCATTTTAATTTTAAACATTTTACTTATTTTTAGTTTTATTTTACTTTTGAACTTTTAGTCTTACATTGGAGGATAATTGATTAATGAAGTTGTGTTAGTTCCAGGTGTAGAGCAAGATGATTCAGTTATACATATCCATGTATCGGTTCTTTTTCCAATTCTCCTTCCATTTAGGTTGTTTCCTGACATAGAAACTTTTATTTCGGCGTATCTATGTACACACACACTCACATGAAAATGTGCACACACATAGATGTCTGTACATCAGTCCATGAAGTTAAAGTTCCAGGAAGCACCAGCCTCTGCTCTGGAGGATGGCACGATACAGGGTACCTAAAATGAACTGGAGTGTCCCAGTCGGGGCTCCTGGGTGGTTCTGCCACGTGTGAACCACGTGACTGTTTGTGTGCCCACTTCCCTCGCTGGGCCTCACTGGGCTGAACTCTGCTGAGCCCCGATTGCCTGGTGTTCTTGAAAACAAGTCCACTAACACACACAGCTTCCTAGGCTGGAGCAATTTTAGCTAGGTTGGAGACTTGCTGGTGGTTCTGGTGGGGCGCCCAGAAGGAGGGGTCTGCTGGAGGGAAGGACCCGAGAGCGCAGGGGCGGCAGCGACGACTCCCGGGTGAGGAGCCGGTGAGCCGGGCAGAGAGGCGTGGCTGGGGCTGGGCGCCGGGCAGGCCAGGCCCTCTCTTTTCTGCCTTGAGTGGCAACTGATCGGAAAGGTGTGACTGACCCTTTCTGTCATCACACTGATTGTCTTTTGCAAAGGTCTGTGTTACTGGTTTGGACAGAGGTGTAGATGCTGTCTTGCTTTTCATCCCCTGGGGTCTTAGGACCAGGCTGGGGAGAAGGTGTGGACCCCGCTCAGACAGAGCTATGGGTGGAGGAGGCACCTACCTCCAGGTCTGACCGGGCTGATGAGCCCCTGTGTGCTTATCCACATGCTGAACCCGCAGCCCTGAGCTCGGGCCACCTCTGTGTGAACAGCTCATGCTCCCGACTGGGTCCCTGGGGCAGAGAGACCCACACTGAGGATGTGGAGGTCTGGGGTCCAGCTCTGGCCTTTCTTCCGGGAACACCTTGGGCAGAGCTGTGTCCGCGTCTCAGTTTCCCCGTCTGCGAAGCTAAGAGGCCACGTGGCCTCATCTACAGGCCCCTGGCGTCTGGCTGGAGCAGAGGTTACTCACCCACTTTCCGGTTCTGAGGGTCTCAATGACCCTCCCCCTGAGCCGGGTTTCCCGGTTCCCAGCTTCACCTCGAATCAGACCGTAACTCCTAGCCACTTGCGTCATAGAAGCTTCGGTCTGACAATTAGCATCCTGGCTTGGACTCCTGCACCCCCGTTTCTGGTCTGGCACGAACTTTTTAACCTTCAGGTATGGCACGCAGTTACCTCCCAGGAGATTTCCTGTTAGTTTTATAATCACTGGACCAACAAAGAATTGATAAACTGTGTAATTTCACCTCCTGGTTCTATTACTTTGCCCTATGTTATTATAGATAATATTTTAACTAGCGTTGCCTTAATTGTGTTTGCAGAACATTATTTCTGCAGGGTATTAGAAAGTGTTTTGCAGGAAAGTGGGAAGAGTGTTCCAAAACCCATTTGAGAGGCACGAGTCACATGCATTTAAACTGGTCTCCTCAGCGCAGACCTTCTCAGAGCCTTATCTGTGCAAAGAGCACTGGGTGGACTCTGCCTCTTCCCTGCAAGGAGTCTGTGGATCTACACTCACTGCTGTGACAAGGGGCTGAGGGACACCCTCTTTGAGACCCTTTTTAAGCTCTGCTATTCTTTAGTTTTGGTTCTGATTCTCACTTCCTCCTAAACAATCGAGAGGAATTTCTCGGACTTTTACGACATATAAGATACTGATGGAGTTTATATCTTATGTTACATAGCTTATTAACCCTGAATATTCACTGGAAGAACTATTGCTGAAGTGCCAATACTTTGGCCACCTGATGCGAATAACTGGTTCCTTGGAAAAGACCCTGATGCTGGGAAAGATTGAAGGCCTGAGGAGAAGGGGGCGACAGAGGATGAGATGGTTGGATGGCATCACTGACGCAGTGGACATGAGTTTGAGCACACTCTGGGAGCTAGTGGAGACAGAGGAGCCTGGCGTGGTGCAGTCCATGGGGTCGCAAAGAGCTGGACATGCCTTATGACTAAACAACAGCATGTAGCTTATACAACCATGTCCTGTGGGAATACCACGTGATGGCTTCAGCCCTCAGGATGGTTAAACTCATCTCGGGAAGGCAGGACATGCCAAAGGTTTCCTGGTGAGTCAAGATCATCTATGTGAAGCTGCATGATGGGTAAGGAGTCCAGAGGGAGAAGGGTGGTGGTCTGGGCTGGTCGGAGGGTCAAAGGATGAAGTTGGACTTGGCTAGATGCTACGTGAAGGTTGTGTTTGGACAGATGGGGGCCGCAAGGGCAGAGTCCGGAGTCGAGGTCTCTGGGAGGCAGGTAGGGCAGAGATGATGAGGCTAGGCCTGTGCATCTGCCCTTGTTTCATCAGGGAGGGGTGAGGCCGTCCCAGCCTGGCCCTGCAAGCAGCCACTCAGTCTCACCCAGACAGGCTTCCTCTCCCTTGCCCTGGCTTCTTCCTGCCTGCCCAGCCCCTGGCCCAGGCTGCTCCCTCCCACCTGAGCTGACTCATTTGAGCTTTTCCGAAATGAAAGTCACTCCTGTTCAACAGGTGCATACGGCATGATCCTGGCCTGTCTGGTTTGCTCCCGGGAGCGGAGGATTTGCAGGCTGCCAGGCAGCCCCAGCCTGTGTCCTGGTGTGTAGGTTGTCTTGCCAGCTCCCCGGCTTTGTTTTGAGGGCACAGATGTCCGCAGGTAGCTTAGGGAACCAGTGTTAATGGTTGTTCCTCTGTCACGCCGCCTCGGGGCTGCTGAAGCCACCAGTGTCCAGAGAAAGAATCAGTGGCACGGGCATCTTTGGGATGTATGTGCTCACTGAACGATTTTGCACGTTAATTAACTCTAACGTGTTCCACAAATACATTTTTTGAGCATCACTCATGTGCTTTGTACTCGTGATAAGAAGGAGAAAGGAAAAGGGGTTGTCGTGTTTGAGGGGCTGCTCGTGATCGAGGAGGAAAGACACCCATGGTGAACAGCCATGACAGAGAGACAGATTGAAATGCCGCGCGGCCAGCGGCCCCGCACTTAGCCCCGGGTTGTCCCTGTGGTCCCAGCACTGGCCCTGGTGCTTTGCATTTTCAATTTTCTTCTTTCCTCAAATGCTTGCAATAATCCTTTCTAAGCTGGCAGAGTCGGTTTGTGCTTTATATCATTATGTATTTTACAGGCGCAGAAACAGAACAGCAGAGTAGGCAAGGACCTTGGTCTGTGTGACCCTATGTGAATCTGTGTGTGTGTTCTCTCAGGCACTAGGTCATGTTAGAAATGGGGGCGAAGGTTCTGGACCACAGAGGAGGGAGATGTTAAGTCTGCCTGAAGATCTAGGAAGGCTTAGGGACCAGGGAACACCTGCACTGGGTTTTGAAGGATGAGTAGGAGTTTTCAAGATACGAACTTTGAGCAGAGAAGGGAAAATCACTTTCAGGTCATGGCACAGCATGTGCAAAGGCCACAGGTCAGAGAAAAGGGACCTGTGAGTGGTTAAGTCTGGTGGAGGGGCAATGCTTGGGTGTGGTCTGGAAGGAAGAAATCTGAGGGCTGAATAGGGCCTATTGTGGAAGGCCCCGTAGGACAGGGTGAAGACTTTGTATAAAATGCCATAGACTTTAAGCCAGAAGAGTTACCTGAGCTTCTCTCCTCTTCTCCCCAGATTTACAAAGTCACATGAGTTACCTGGCGGAAGGTGATCTGTTAATCTGGAGGAGGAAGCATGGAGCAAACCATTCCTTACTCCATGAGAAACTCACCTGTGAAACTTCATGGCATGAAAGAAGCTCCCTCTCCTCCTCACAGCAAAGCCCATCATGTGTGGCCACATGGCCTCCTTCACTGGGCAAAGCCATCCCAAAACTCCCATCAGCCCCCAATAAAACAGAATTTCCATGAGCACTTGCACTCCTGGGTCTGTGCCCTGAAGACTTGACAACAGAAGCCCAATCAAGTATTTTTATGGAGATTCTTAAAGCAAAGCTGTTCGCTGCAGCCAAAAGGTAGAGGCAAGGCAAGTGTCCAGCCGCAGACAAGTGGCGAATTAACATGTGATGCATTCATGCAGTGGAGTAGCGTGTGGCCACGGAAAGGAGAGACAGCAGTGGCACAGGCTCCACGTGAGGGACCGTGGAAACGTCCCAGACAAAGGAGGATCACGTGTGCCATCAAATTTACCAGAACAGCTAAATCCAGAGAGACCGAAAGCAGACTGGTGGTTGTTAGGGGCTAGAGGTCGGGGGGCTGGAGAGAGGCTGGTCACGGTGCAGTTTTGTTTGGGGTGAGGAACTTGTCTGGGAATTAGAAGGAGGTGTCTGTTGTGCACGCTGTGAATGTCATCTACGCCATTAAGTTGTGTACTGAAAATGCTTAATTTTGTGTTATGTGAATTTCACAGCAAAAAAAAAAATCCTAGTCAATGGCATTCGGGGTGCTATATATGAGCTAGAAAAGGGGGCAACATGGCCAGTGGCTTCAGGGTGGGCCCCACGGATTCTGGTGTCCCTGAGAGGCCCAGTTCCCTCCTCACCTCAAAGGCTGTCCCTCGGGTCTCCTGGGAGGAAAAGATTCTTCACCATGGAAAACAGGTTATTTCCAAGTGGACCCGATTGACTCTGTAAATCACTTTCTTGAATGCAAGATAGTAAAGGGCAAAAGTTACTCCTTTCCTATTCTTTTAATTGCCTGGATCGATAGGCACAATTGATTTGAATGGAGAAATAGTCTCCAGGTAACGTTTAGGAAGAATCACTGAGACGGGAACGCGGCGAGTGACCCTCCGCTGCTCTCCGTGGGGATGCCTTTGGGGTTCCAGCCGGTGCACGTGGCCCTGTGCTGAGAGTGAGCGAGGCCAGAGCTTCGAGGCTCTGTCGTCCTCTGGGCAGGTCCTGGACATTTCTGATGGGAGGGTGTGTGCCCTAAAGTGACACTGGGCGTGGGGGCTTTGCTCTCCTGCTGGGAGGAATCTCTGATCAGCAGCCACTTCCTTGGAGCGCAGGGGCAGGCCCAGACCTTTAGCTGGGCGTCGTCCATCAGAAACTCCTCGGTAAGGAGGAGGTGTCAGCTGACATCGCTTTCTGAAGGCCTCTCCTGTCACTGAGCCCGGGGATGCGCGCCCTGCAGGGGACAGCGCACTCCCTTTGGGTCTCCGTTTTGGGCATCAGATTGGGTGGCGTGAGGCAGGGCCGGTGTGCCGTGGTCAGTTCCACGCCTGGGAACCTGCCTGAACCTTTCTGTAACTCTTGGCAGGAACAGTTGGTCTCAGAAGAGAAGCCAGTTTCCAAGCCCAGTTCTCTGGGAGTGATATCACAGGGAGGAAAAGAAAAGAAAAAAAAACCCTGTGGCCTCTTAATATCCTCCGTCAGTGAGACAGCTCATCAATAAGATTGGGGGACAGGATTGATCTTTTACTTATAATGCGGAACATTCGATGGATGGCAAAAGTGCTTTTAAAGGGGGCCCACGGAACACTTTGAAAATATTAATTAGCGTGTTGCAGCATTCTGCATAACATTTCATAGCGAAACTGCTCCAGGGGGTTGCTCAGGATGAATTATTAATAAGAAACCCTCTCCATCCTCCGCTTCCTTCCCACCCTGATTTTGTGGGTGTGGGTGCGGGTCGAGTGTCTGTTCTCTCTGTTTACTGCTCATTTCAGGCCAGTGCTGAGATCGGGGTGGCCCATGTTGGGGGCCCACAAGTCTGGAAACACAGACACACCCCAAGCACCAAGAACACTCCATGCGGGAGAAAGGCATACATGGTGGGGTTGGTACTTTGTATGCCAACTAGAAACCAAATGGGTATGGCTTTCAAGGGTGAGTTAAAGTTTTCCTGAAGATTCAAGGCTTAGGACACAGCAGCTTCTTGGAATCATTAGAGAAAACTCAGGGATCTTGCTTCTGCCGTCCTCTGAGCCCCCACCTGACCTGTATCACTGGTGGGAGGAACCACCATCCCCTTCCCAGGGGATCTTCACTGGGCTAACTGAGCAACCACAAGGGTTCACAGAAGCTCACCAAAACACAACGTCCCTTAAACAGCTTAGCAATTGATTCCAAGCTGAGCACCAAACCTACTCCCCCCTCCCCTATTCTCAGAAGCATAGGTTTGTAGGAATATAAACATATTAGTAAGGGCATTTTGTTTTAAAATTTAAACTAATTCAATCAAGGATCGTAGAGATAGTTATAGTTCTGCGAAACTGAACAATGAGGCTGGGGGGTTAATCTAGGTATCCCGGGCACTCCTTGCTTGGAAGGAGGCCAGAGCGTGCGTGCAAAGGAATGCCTCCGCCAGTTCCCAGTTCTGCTTTGGTTCCTCCTCTCTGCGCTCCCCTCATTTCACACTTCACATTTATGGATTCCATATCTTTTTTCATTAAAAAAAATATGTGCAGATGTCCTCACTTGCTGGAAAACAGTTCAAAACTATGTCTGTAAATGATGGAGATTTTCAACCTGACGGCCATGTTAGAGAATCAGATAAAATGGTAAATTTTCCCCTTTAATTCTGTCAGTGTTCACCAGTCTCAGGATATAAAAGCCACGGCCCTTCCAGTTTAAAAATGAGTCAGTCACCTGGACTTCTTTGCTCAGTAGGCTTTATAGGAATGACTCTGGTCTACTGAGCCACGCAAATGTGTATGCACCAACCCCCCACCATCCCAGAAAGTTTGAGGGATCGTATCGGACACATTTGGTTAACCCTCCAGGGAAAACCACCAACCACAAGCTTAACTGGAATTTTCATGTTGACAACTTCTTGCTGCAGTGATGGGAGCTGGATCCTTAGGCACTGGCTACACTTGGGCAGCGGGGATTGGGAGCAGATAGCCAGGCAAGGCTTTGGAGCCACGACACCACCACCTCTGCTTTTTAATGAAATGAAGAGGGAACACATTTTCCCGAGGAAATCTTGCTCATGCCGCGGTTGTTATGGGGCCATGTCCTCTGGAGTGGGCTCTGGAGCCCACTGATTAACATTTTAAGCATGTAGACGACCTCCTGGCCTTCGGAGATCAGTTTCTCTCTTGCCATCTTCCTTTGTCCATGTCTTTCCTTTTCAGGAAAAAAAAAAAAGAGAGAGAGAGAGAGAGAGAGAGACTTAACTAAAGACCTCTCTAAAATTTCACATCCCCGGTGCAATATGATTATTTTATTCACTTGGTTTCACTAGAATTAAGCCCAGATTGGAAAGAGAAAAATCAGCAAACAGGGAGAGTATTGCCTGACCCCCTCCCTTTATTGGGTCTGATAATGTTTTCTGCTTCTCGGAGAGGGTGGCACGGCTGTCCCGTGGGCAGAACCTGCCGCCAGTCTCCCTCGGTGCCAACTGAACACAGAACCTGAAAGTGAAAGGAAATGAACCCGGAGATTCACGGCTGCCTCACCCACCTCCACGGACAAAGGAATCTGCAGTGAGCTCGTGTGTGTGTGTGTGTGTGTGTGTGTGTGTGTGTGTGTGAGTGAGTGACAGAGGGGCCTGCTAGATGTCGCAAAGTTTTATTTTTATTTATTTGGTGATGATCTGAACACCTTATGCTGCCAAAGCAGAAGCAGAAAGAAGCCTGCTTGGCTTTTATCAGCTGAGAGAATTAAGGTTATTTTTTTCCTTGACTTTTTTTTAGCAGCCCTAGCGCCTTGGCTGGATTCCAGTTCAGGTAATTACATTCTGTCTTCCTAAATTCCCTTGTAACTCCAATTGGGCAGGTTGCTCCACACTCCCCTCCTGAAAGCGGATGTGCGGGGTGCCTGGCACCAAATGGGGTGGCATTCCTGTAGTGGGTCCCAAGGTGTTCTGTTGCAAACGCGCTTCCAGAGGCTTCTGCGCGGGGCTCGTGTGCAAATGGAAGGAGTATTATTTATTGCTCTTTCCCGTCAGCAGCTGCCAACCCGAAACTACCTCTGAATGACATTTTAAATATGAAGGCCAGGGTCATTAGGACGATTAGACGCACGGCCTGCTCTGCTCGCCTCTAGAATCACTGGGGGGACGGACGCCGGGGTGGGCAGTGAAGGAAGGAAACGCGTCTTCGCGCGGGTGCTTTATATTCCAGTTTCCCACAAAATGGCTCTTGTTTGTTTGTGGTTGTTATTTGCTCTTTTGCTATCTCCTGATTACAATTAAGGGGGATTATTGGGCTTCTTTGTTTTTATTTTTTCAGAATGAATGGAAATGAAAGTGTTTTTCATGTGCAGGAATACAATGAGACAGACTTTTAAAAAGAAGTCTGAGATGCACTTCATTTTAAGTTAGTCTCCAAATATTGATTGAGTCCCTTCCATGTACCAGGCCGTGTCAAAGGATTCTCTTGGCTATATAAACACTTGTTGTTTTTAACATTTTCATTAATATTATTTATTGATAATTATGGATACAAATGTGCTTTTCCAAAACAGTGAAAGTAATTCCTATAAAATAGCATCTGTAGGAATAACCAAAGAATGAAATGACCAGCTTGTTTTTTATGTGGCTTTTGTAATAACACCCTTTGTGGGTAGCTGATTCTGGCGAAGGTATATTTACCAAAATGGACACCCGTCTTTGCCACAGATCAGAGGTTATAATATGTCCTGAAGGACTAAAAAAAGAAACTCTGATGTATGGAAACCGTTTTCGTCTTCAGGATGCGCATGAGCGTGAAGGGGCTCCCTCTCCAGCTGCCGTTAGAGACTCGGGAGCCACTTCCATGGGGCTATTGTCAGCTCTGCTTGTGCCATAACTCCTGCAAAACAAGGGTGTGGAGGCTTCATCCAGGGCGTTTCTGAAGGGGTTGGATGCTCTGGGCTGCATTTTGGCTCTGAGTCCTAGTCTGGAGTGTCTCCACGCACCTGGAAGCAGGCACATTTCCCCAGGACTTTCAAGTTGTACTTCGGTTAGCTTTAATATTCCTAACCCTGCATCCTCTCTCTACTAAGTATTGTAAATGGATGGCCCCGTGCATTTAAGGGGACAGAGCAAAGCTACTCTGAGGGGCCCGGTGACCACGTCTGATGTTAGGTCTCATCACCCTGTGTTTAGATAATCATTTCTTTTTGTCCTTTTACCTCCCACCCCCCTCTTTACAAAGCATCAAGTCCAGGCAGATATTAAACAACTCAGCTCAATCCTGCGATCTCCTCTGGGCTTGTAACTCTGGTGAGTTGCATTTTTTCCTAATTACAGGAAAAACAGCAAATTGGCAAACATCAGGAAGTGGGTACACCCCCTCTGATTTACAAGGAAGAGTGTAGGGTGACTCTACGGCTCAGGAATTCAGTGAAATAAATTTATGGTTAGAAAAATTCATGTTCTTAATGTGATGAAGGTCCTTTAACTTTTAACACGCTTCTCCAGTTAAGCTGAGCGGGAATCTCACGGAAATAGCTGTCTACGGCTGCTGTCAACTGATTTATCCCCAGATAATAGTCAGAGCTGCAGACCAAATTGTTGGAAAGAACAGTTCTTTAATTTTGGCGTTTGGGGCTGTCTGTGTCTTGTTTATGCACATTCCCACAGTGTACATGAGCAGAGATTTGCGGTGGCCCAACTTTTCCGGGCAATCAGGGTGAGTCCCCTCCAGGCCAGAGGGCCTACCCTGCTGATAATCTGCACACAGACACCCTGCTGAGCTGGGCGGCTCACACTGGATCCTTCCTTGGCATTGAAGAGTCAAGTGAGACATTTATCCACATGTATGGTGCTACTAATTTGTGTTTTGAAAATTATATTTGCAGGAGCCGCTGAAATCATTTCCTTTGTGCGAGTGATGAAATCTGCTCCATGTAAGATGTTTTCTGAGAAAGATAAGAGGCATTGTCCCAACCCCGACGTTATCTGGGCTTTGCTGGGCCCTTCCTTCTGTCTCCAGAGGGAGCAAAGCCAGACACTAGTTACTGGACAGAGCTACGGCTCCAAACAGTGAACATTCCCTCGGCACCTACTGTGTGTGGAGTAGCGTGTCAGGCCCTGGAGACGCTGGGGCCTGTGTCTCCTGGAGAGACTGGGGTGCGTGAGACAGCACCAGCCCTGCCCCTGGGCATTTACAGTCAGCGGAGCGACACAAGTGGAACAAGCGAAGGGATGCTTGCAGGAAGACTGCCAGCTGTGCGGGCGCGTGGAAGGAAGACGTGCAAGGAGTCGCAAGAGAGAAGGAGGGGGCCCTGGGCGGGGGGGCGGGAAGTCGGACACTCAGCCCCCAGCCCTCTCTGCCAGGCTCCTAGGAGCATCTCCCGCTTCTCAGCAGCAGAAAGAAACCCAGGGAAGTGCTGTGGACAGGGTTGAATGGATGGCATCACCAACTCAGTGGACACGAGTTTGAGCAAATTCTGGGAGATGGTGAGGAGAGGGAAGCCTAGTGTGCTGCGTCCGTGGGGACTTCTGTCTCCAGAGGGAGCAAAGCCAGACACTAGTTACTGGACAGAGCTACGGCTCCAAACAGTGAACATTCCCTCGGCACCTACTGTGTGTGGAGTAGCGTGTCAGGCCCTGGAGACGCTGGGGCCTGTGTCTCCTGGAGAGACTGGGGTGCGTGAGACAGCACCAGCCCTGCCCCTGGGCATTTACAGTCAGCGGAGCGACACAAGTGGAACAAGCGAAGGGATGCTTGCAGGAAGACTGCCAGCTGTGCGGGCGCGTGGAAGGAAGACGTGCAAGGAGTCGCAAGAGAGAAGGAGGGGGCCCTGGGCGGGGGGGCGGGAAGTCGGACACTCAGCCCCCAGCCCTCTCTGCCAGGCTCCTAGGAGCATCTCCCGCTTCTCAGCAGCAGAAAGAAACCCAGGGAAGTGCTGTGGACAGGGTTGAATGGATGGCATCACCAACTCAGTGGACACGAGTTTGAGCAAATTCTGGGAGATGGTGAGGAGAGGGAAGCCTAGTGAGCTGCAGTCCGTGGGGTCACAGAGAGTTGGACACGACTGAGCAAGTGAACAACAATAACAATGTGGATGGGGGTCAACTCACAGGCTGGTCAGGGCACGAGGCTCAGCGGGGTTCAGCCCAGCCCTGCAGTCCATTCCCCGGGCCAGGTCGCTCTGTGTCGGTGCTATCCCTGGAGGGAGCTGGGCATCTCTGCTCGGGCACAGTGTGGGGGCCCCGGCTTTGTGCCGGACGGTGCCTGCCCCCAGGGTCACTGCAGCTCGAGGCTGTCGCCCTCCTCTCTGATTTCTGCCCTCGGGGTCAGGGCTGTGCTCCTTCCGTCTGGGAGCACCTGCCTGAGCCCATCCATCCCCGCTCGGCTCTGGTCCACCTAGCACTCTAGCCCCTGAATCCAAGATCTGAGTTCTCATTTTTCTACAGCCTTGAGCCTGGATGTTTGGGTCTGACCTCTTTTTGGGTAGTTGAGGGTAGGGGCCCAGAGTAGAAGACATTTTCATCTTTTGTGACAGCGAAAATACTCACTGTATATTCATTTGCTTAAAAAAAAACTGAATGAAAATAACTGGAAAAAATGTATACTTGAGTACCATAATAGATATTAACCAGACTCACTGTGGTGATAATTTCATAGAATATACAGATATGAAGTATGCTATATACCTGAAACTGATATAATGTTATATGGCAATTACATCTTTGTTAAAACAAGCAAAAAGCCCTTGAATTTTTTTAAATATAAAATTAAGACACAAAAAATTAAGATAAAAACTCAAGAGACAAGCAGACATACAAAAATTAGGGTTAGAGTTAGGGTTCCAATAACTTAGGAACAAGAAGGACCTGCCTCGGGTGACTCTCAAATCCTTATCCCTCCCTCTGCCCTCCCTTCTCTCCTTTTCACCGAGCATCTTTTGAGTACCTGCCTGACCCCGCTGAGATGCTGCCAGGCCCAGGTGATGCTGTGATGAAGGCAACGTGGCTCCTCTGTCTTTAGAAGCACAACCCTGGCATGTGAGACAGCTGCGTACACGCCAGCCCAGGAGAAGCCTCCCGGACACACGCCTGTGAGAGCTGAGCCACTGGCGCAACTGTCTGTGCGAGTGCAGAAAGAAAGGGAGACTGGGAACACCCGGGGAAGCCTCCCCAGCAGGAGGAGTAACCTGGTTCAGGCCTTAAAGACCGAGAGGGATTTTTCTAGAAGGAGCCCTGGGAGAAGGGTACTTCATGGCAGAGATGGTGCTCTGAATGAATGCAAAGAGAGGGCCTGGGGCAGGTGGGAAGGGAAAACGATCTGCCTGGGCTTCCCAGGGTGATCTGCGGAGCAGCCCGTATTGCTGAATCTTCCTGGAAGGTTTCCAGAACCTTCAACATTTAGCTGTCCTTTCTACCATTCCTGCAACGAACCTGCTTCAGCTGCTGGCCCCATGAATGCTCCACAAACAAACGTCAAGGCCCTCAGCGGGCTTCAGGGTCTTGCTCACCAAGTGCCCATGACCTAGTTGAAGGCAAGGATGCCTTGGAGCAAGCGACTCTGGGGGGACCCATCACTGCCAGGTATGGGTAGGTGCCCCTGGATCGGGGCACCTGAGTTAGGCTGCCCCCGTCAGGGAGCGTGTGGGGACTCAGCCATCTGCTCAACAACGGTCCGTGGGGCCCCGAAGGACGGTCAGGGAAGCGCGGCCACCTTGTCGTCTTGAGTAACTGTGTGCCTGAAAGAGAAAACACTGACTCCATCACTGATGTTTGCTCCACTTTTTATTATTCAGTGTAGTTAGCTTGGGCTTTTCAAGAACCGTGAAAAAATTTGCTTGACATCCAAGAAAAAATGATTTTCACCTTAGTTCACCTTCACACCAAACTCACGTGAATTACTATTTCTGTGATGCACTGAGCTGTTTTCCATTGTTCTTTCCTTCTTAACATCTAGAGGCTCGTGCCTGAGGCCCACGAGCTGGGCTCCAGACCATGGCCCTGCAGCGCTGACCGCTCAGCTCGTCCCTGCCCGCCAAACCCAGTACGCTGGACATCTTCCCACTGTGCCCACCTGAAGGCTTTTATTGGTTGGAGGCCAATAAAATTTCATTTCTTTTCCAGAAAATCTTCACTGAGGCTTAGGATGTGCTAAGTAAACAGGGCCCCTCACTTCTGTCTTCATGAAGTGATGAGTCCAGTGGGAGAAAGAGAAAATCCCACTAATCACTGCAGGAACCGGCCAGGCCCGATGTGGGTTCTGAGAGCCACATAACTACTAAACACAAGATAATGCCTGCTGGGCGCTAGGGTCAGGGGCCCCAAGAGCAACGCCTGTGGAATGTACATGGCATCAGAGGCAGAGGAAGGAGGGGAAAACGGCATTTCCAGCACAGGCCTTGGGGCAGAGGTAGGGAAGGGTGAGAGCTGGACTGACCCTAGTGTGGCCAAGGTCGCATTAGGAGGCTGAACCCAGACAGGCCTCAGAAGTTGGCTTTGGCCAGACTGGGAGGGCTCCAGTGCCATGCTAGGGACGTGGCCCTATGGATATGACCAGATCTTTATTTATCCCCCAGGCTGGAGAAAGAAAGTAAGAGGTAAGAAGCAGGGAGCCGTCCGGGCTCCTGAGATCTCACAGGAGGGATCTTTGGTTTAGGGACACATAAAAACACATAAGGGGCAAAAACAGACCAAGGAGTCCAGACCAGGCCCCGCACCGCGTACCGCTCTGTTTAGCCCTGCCTGGTGCCTATACTGTGGGCAGGTGGCCGTCCAACCACCCCCTCCCCAGATGGTTGTAGGCTTGCCCCTGTGTGCAGATCCTGAGGCTACAGAGATGCAGGGTCTACCTGCTGCAGAAAGAGCCGGTAGGCGGGTGAGGAAGGTCCATGGCGGTGGGGCGTTCGAGGTGCTGCGAAACTCGCGGGGGTGGGGACCATAAGGGTGTAAACCTAGCTTGGCTGGCAGGACAGAGACTGGCTTAGAGGGGAGAGGAGGCCCTTCAGGGCGGGGAGCCTCCGACCATGAAGAGGCTTGCTCATCTTGGAACTGCTTCATGCAGGGGAGGGAGATAATAGAGAGAGATTCGCTGGGGCAGCTGCATGTGGGGCCTTGATGAGCGGTGGTAAGTCTGGCTGCGCAGTCACTGCAGGCCTCGGAGCAGCGCAGAGTCGGGACAGGAGGCCCGGTGAGACTGGGGGCCCCGGAGACTTGCCTGTGGGCAGCTCCCTTCCTGGACTGGCGGAGGGAAGCCCTCAGGAGCCGTCATGTCCTGCTCCGGGATTTGCCCTTTACTGAGAGGCGTCTGCTGATGCGGCTTGTCTGTTCTCCTGTTGGGTGGGTCAAGCGTGGGTGGGATTCTCTTAGGCACTCACGGGGCTGTGGGGGTCTTGTTTGTGCCAGTCTGTTCTGTGCTGGGGCTTCCCCGGTGGCTCAGGGGTAATCTGCCTGCCAAGCAGGAAACACAGGTTTGATCCCTGGATTGGGAAGATCCTCTGGAGAAGGCAGTGGCTATCCACTCCAGTATTCTTGACTGGGAAATTCCATGGACAGAGGAGCCTGGTGGGCTACAGTCTGTGGGGTCACAAAAGAGTTGGACACGACTGAGCGCGTTCTGTGCTGGGAATGCCCAAAGGGGAACTGGCCGTCTTGGTGGTCTGCTGGCCCTGAGGGCCCCAGTCTGCTTCTGGGTACTCAGTACCCACTGAGCATTTGCTCTGTGGCTGAACCCGTGCAGGCACTGGGGAGTCAGAGAACCCCTGCCTGGGCGCTGGGGATGCCCTGCCCCACAGAACACATGGGTGGAGAGGCTTCACAAGGGTGCTTGGCCCCAGTCTGAGGAGGGGTACCTCAGGGTCCCTGACTTGTCCCGAAGATGAGGGCTGGGCCCCAGGGCGCCCTCTCGTGGGTGTGCTGCAGCGGCCCTCTGGGACTTAGACTGTGGCTGACGGACCTGACCAACCGTGACAAAAAGCGCGTAGGTCTCCCCAACCTTTCTGATGGGCTTCGGAAAGGACGTGGATGGCTGTGTACGGAGCCTGGGCAAGCCCCCTAGCACTTTGTGCCAGGGTCATGGTCCCATGGAGGAGTGCGCACCAGCCTACCTCTAACATGCGGTGACCTTTCTCCTCCATGGTACTCTGAGGAGCCCCCCAGCCAGGGCAGGGAAAGGAGTGGGGGTGATGCAGGGCCTCCGGGGGCAGGCGGGGAAGCGGAGAGACCCTGCCCTCCTGCCCATCCTGTAGAGCTTTCCGGGCTCTCTCCTGCTCCAGTGGCTTTGCAGAAGAGAGGGCAGAGAAGAAACATGCCTCCAAGAGCAGCATTAGGTGACCAGAACCCCAGAGAACATTAGAACAGTCAGAACTTACCCAGGAAAAGAGATGACATTGGACTGACCTTTGTGTCTGGACAAGAGACATAATTACCAGGAAGGCTGGTAACAAAACGAGCCTGGAAGGAATAGAAGCAAGAAGGGACGGCTTGACTGGTCAGCACCCTCCGAAGGGCAGGCCCTCCCCAGGCTGAATGACATTCACCCTGTACTTTAAGAATGCACATAGCGGGAGAGGTGAGATCAATAGACTCAGCCCATTGTGCTGACTGTGGTCCCTGAGACCGCCAAGTATTTGAAATATTCCTGGACTACAGAAGTGGAAGTAGCTGAATGCAGAGAAGACCTCCTCGTGGGGCGATCTTCTGAGAGAGCGACCCTGTGGCTTGGGCTTGTGAGCAGGTCAATCTTGCAAAGCCTTCTGAATTTGCTGAAGCCACTCAAGTTTACTGTTCTTCATTAACAGCATCGCGACGCTTCGGGGTCGTCAAACCTGTGCTGTAGGATGTTGGACACAGGTAGCAGTTTCCTTTCAAACGGGGACAGTAAGCGTAGGAGCACCTGTCTCTTATTGATCAGGATTTCTGAACTAAGGCATAGAGGGCTCTAATCGTGGCCTAGGAATTGAATTTATTCTTGAAAATACCAAGTATCACCAAACAACTCCAACAGGGGTAGAACAATGGAGAATCCGGTTTGCAAACATGTGGCTGAAATGGTACATTTTATTTTTCTCTTTCTTTTTTAATTTTTAATTGGAGGATAATTGCTTTACGATTTTGTGTTGGGTTCTGCCACACATCAACATGAATCAACCATAGGTGTATGGGTGTCCCCTCCCTGCCTAGCCTCCTTCCCGCCTCCCACTCCATCCTACCCCTCTGGACTGTCAGAGAGCTGAAATGATACATTTTGAATGAAAGAAACTTTCACCACACATGCATGTAGCCGGTGGTTATTTGTGCAGACAAAAGGGAAGGATACTCTCCGCCCTGGAGTTTGCTTTGCCAAATTCCCGGCCCCTTCCTGCGGTGAGTTAATTTCCAGGCTCTGCCAACACCTCACCTGCACCCAGCCAACCTCTTCTCCCCGACTGTGCTTCCCGGGGTGTGGGAGACCTGGGCGAGCCGGGCCTCAGGGCCCCGGGAGGACACTGTAGTTTGACGGCGTCTCCGTGGGGCTCTCTTCCAGAGCGCTCCGGCCTCTCCGGGCCTGAAGAGGAGGCTGCCTCCGGGGCTCTCCAGACTTTATGCTAAGTAGCTCCCACTCATCCATGTAAACACGGGCGTCCTGGCGTTTCCAACAGGCCTTATGTAAAGTGATAAATTGCCCCTAGAAAGGATCGACCAGCACGGGAGCCTTAATTGTCTCCTGGCACCGGGGGTTCCTAGAGCCCTTGAAGATGAGTCTGCAGCTCCTGCGGACCACGGAGGCGGCGGCATCCCTCCTTGCCTGCTTCCATCCCCGCTCGGGCCACGCAGGGGCACCCCCGGGTCGCGCCCCTGGGGATGCCCGGCGGCCCAGCCGCCACCCCCCGAGCGTGCACGCGCGCCCACCCGCCTTCGCCATCACGGTCGGGGTCGGGGAGCGCGCGCTCGCATCGGTTAATTAGAAGCCGGAGTCGGTGGGGCTCCCGCCCGCCGGCCTGCGCTCTGCCCGCCAGGGGCGCCCTCCCCGCCGCCCGCAGGCCCTTTGATCGCCCGCGGCCCGCGGCCCGCAGCCCGCTCAGCGGCGCGCAGGTGGCGGCAGCGGGGCGCGGCGCGCTCGGGCGCTCGGTCCCCCGGCCGCGGCGCGCTCCCCGCCACGCCGCACATCAAGGCCCGGCCGGCCGGCGGGCGCCTTCATTAGCAGCCTGAAATTATAATATTATGTTAAAGAACAAAGCTGCTCCCCGGAAAAATATGTGCTGCATATCTGACAAAGATAAATTGGATTATTCAAAATATTCTTGATGAAATGTTACATTTTGCAACTAATTATCAATCTGTTTTATCTGCAGACCAGCTGGGCATTTTTGTGCATGCAAGACCTGCCTTTCCAATGATCTTAAGATGTCACTCTAGCGTTTACATCTTTTATTTCAAGATTTAAATAACTAGGAAGTAGCTAATGTAATTCACTGCTGAGAAGAAAGAGGAGCTTCTTGATTCCTTCCAAAGCCATCTCCTTCTAATGAACTTCTTTGGACTGTGAGTAATGAGGCTTTATTCAAATAATGTTTAAGGAAGCCTCTGTCAGTGTAATTTCTTAAAAAAAAAAAGGCGACCAGTGTTTAATACATTTAAAACATCTCAATTCACAGGATGTTAGGTCACGCAAGCCCACAGTAGCCCTTGAAATGAGATGGTCCTCTAGTGTTGATCGTTTCAGTTGAACCTGGCCTGGCCAAGCCCTCAGATGGCCTCACAAATCCAGCGACTTGGCCCACTTTTTATCTGATGTTTTGCTGGAGCTGAGATGTTTAAGATACTCTGGGCTGGTATAAATCCTGACCATTAGGAAGATTCAGCTTTCGGCTCCCGTCTGCCCATGAAACTCTCTCTCCTGTTCTGATCTATCTGGGGGATTGTGTCAATGTAGTTTTCTTGTTTTGTGAGTATTTTATGGCTGGAGGCAGCAGAAAAACAGACTCTGACAGCTTCTAGGCCCCTCACACTTTCCTGGAGGGTAGAGAGTGGCTGGAAGATGCACCCTCTCTGTACACTTAGCCGTCCGCCCACCCATCTCCGTGTCGTGAATGCATTCTCCATTCAGGCTGAACAGACACACTGGAACCTCCCGTGTATCAACACTCAGAAGTGCTTTCCAACCCGCTGTAGTCTTTCTTTTTGTTAGAGAGAAATATAGGCTTCTCAGGTGGCACCAGTGGTAAAGAATCTGCCTGCCAAGGCTGGAGACCAAGAGACGTAGGTTCGATCCCTGGGTCAGGAAGATCCCCTGGAGGAGGGCATGGCAATCCACTTCAGTGTTCTTGCCAGAAAAATCCCATGGACAGAGGAGCCTGGTGGGCTATAACTCATGGGGTCGTAAGGAGTTGGACACAACTGAGCACACACACGTCATTCATCATTCACAGAGAAATACAAGAATATTCTCCTTGCTGAGCAAACTTCACTCCTTCAGTCTCAGTAGATACTCCTCAGCCCGAGATGCAGGAAGCAAGGTGGTGGGGTGGGGGTGGGGGGGGTTCATTAAGCCTGGTGGGCTATAACTCATGGGGTCGTAAGGAGTTGGACACAACTGAGCACACACACGTCATTCATCATTCACAGAGAAATACAAGAATATTCTCCTTGCTGAGCAAACTTCACTCCTTCAGTCTCAGTAGATACTCCTCAGCCCGAGATGCAGGAAGCAAGGTGGTGGGGTGGGGGTGGGGGGGTTTCACTCCCATTGCACAGGTGAGAACACTGAGGCACAAGGAAGGAGATGTGATTTCCTCAAAGATACCCTGAGAGCTGGGCTTCCCAGATGGCGCTAATGGTGAAGAATTCACTCCTGCCAATACAGGAGATATGAGAGGCGCAGGTTCGATCCCTGGGTCAGGAAGATCCCCTGGAAGAGGGCATGGCAACTCACTCCAGTATTCTTGCCTGGAGAATGCCGTGGACACAGGAGCCTGGTGGGCTTCAGTCCAAGGGGTCACGAAGAGTCAGACAGGCTGAGCGCGCACAGCAGGCACCCCGAGAGCTGCGGTGAAGGCGGCGCTGCAAGCCTCTCCAGCTCTCCGCGCATCCTCTCCGTGCTCCGCTTAGACGGGTGAAAGATGAACTTGCAGCTGATGGGAGGAACATGTGGGGAGCTTCAGGATGCGGATTCCTCTTCTCAGCTGAGAGGTCTTCAAAGTGGTTATGAGGGAGCGCGCCAAGGAAAATCAAGCAGCCATTTTCCCACTGAAATGACAGAACATACATCCTTCTTGCTTTTCTAATTGATTGCCTTCTGACTGCTTCTCCATAAAATGATCCCCAGACAGGTTCTCAGAGCTGTCACGGAGCCGTTTGAAATTTCGCATGAAGCACGTTTATGTGAGCATTTCCGTATCCATCTATATAACTCTTTTCCCCCCTTATTTGGCTTGGTTAGAAAATGTCTTTTGTTCAGATTGCAAAAGAAAACTACACCTGATCTGCTTTCTGCCCGATTTGACTCCAGGGTTTTCTCTTTGGGCATTCCTGTATCAAGGGTCAAATTACAGTGCTCAGAACAGAAATGTTTCGCAGAAACACTCACGGGACTGTCCTAAGACTACGCTCTCTGGTGAGAGTCTCATCTTCTGTTTTTATTTACTTATTTTTTTAACTCTTTTTTCCATGCCAAGTTAGTTAATTTTTGTTGGAGTGTAGTTGATTTACACTGTAGTGGTAGTTTCAGGTGTGCAACGAAGTGAATCAGTTCTGCAGATCCGTGTATCCACTCCTTTTTAGACTCATTCCCCAGGTTGGTTACTGCAGAGTGTTGCATAGAGTTCACAGTAAGCCCTTCTTAGTTATCTGTTTTATGTATAGAAGTGTTTACATGTCAATCCCAGCCTTCCAGTGCATCCTCACCTCTCGCGTACCCCCTGGAAACCATGAGTTTGTTTTCTATCTGTGATTCTCTTTCTGTTTTGTTAGCAAGTTCACTTGTATCCTTTTGTTAGATTCCAGATACAGACGGTGTCACGTGATGTTTGCCCTTCTCTGCCTGCCGTACCTCACTCAGCGTGATCACCGCCAGGCCCATCCATGTCACTGCAAATGGCTTTCTGTTCTTTTTGTGAGATGTTGTTTCCTGCCTGGTGCTTCTTATTTGAGAGTCCACGGCTGTGGCAGAGGTGAAGGTGCAAGGGCCCCTTGGAGCTCAGAGGAGACTCTACTGGCCATTGGCTTTTCCCAAGTAGTCTCCTGGGTCTTTTGCCTAGAGTGATTGAGGGGCTGTCATCTCACGATGCCAACCCCCCTAAACCCCAAACTCCTCTGAGTGGAGAGTGAGATCTCTCTGTCACAGAGATGACTATATGGCACCAAATATTTGGTGCTGGTTTTTTTTCTAAAATAATTTCTAATTATATGTAGGAAGACAAAATATCAGAGATTCCCTGATGGCTCAGTGGGTAAAGAATCGCCTGCAACGAAAGAGACACTGGAGACACTAGTTTGATTCCCAGGTCAGGAAGTTCCCCTGGAGAAGGAAATGGCAACCAGTATTCTTGCCTGGGAAATCCCATGGATGGAGGAGCCTGGCAGGCTACAGTTCAAAGGGTCGCAAAAGTCGGACACGACCTAGCGACTAAGCACAGGAATAGAGAGCAGATTCTCTTCTCTCTTCTATAGAAGAGTTACTCTGTATGTGCAGATCATTTAGCCATCTTCACCATATGTGGTGTAAGAAAATGTTGGAACTCTCCTGGAAAAGTGTGCTTTGCTACGCTTGTTCACCCCAAGCTGCCCATGCCCTCATCTGTGGATGGTGAGTGTGGCTGGGCCCGCAGTGGTGCTTTGAAGGGTCCTTTAAAGCATCAAGAGCAGGTATCCACAAAGCTTTTCTGTAACGGGGCAGATGATGAGTGTTTCAGGTTTACAGGCCATCCCCTGTCTGTCTCAGCTACTCCATTCTGCCACCGAGGCTCTGAGGCAGCTGCAGACAATTTGTAAATGAATGAGCGTGGCCCTGTTCCAATAAAACTTTATTTATGGGCACTGAAATGTGAATTTCAGATAATTTTCATGTGTCATGAAATATTATTCATCTTTTGATTTTTTTCAGCCGTTTACAAATGTAATAACCATTCTTAGTTTGTGGGCCGTACAGAAACAGACAGTGTCCAGATGCGGCCCGCAGGCTGCGGCTTGGCCCCTCTGCTCTGGAACCGAACCAGGAAGCTCCCAGCCGCGCTGACTCTCCCGCTGCTCTTGTAGGAGTGAAGGAGGGATGATGCCTTCTTGATCCACGGGATCCACTCACATAATAGTAGGTCCTCTCTTGCCCACCCCACCCCCCAGTTTTATTGAGCTATAATTTGACATTTAATATTGTATAAGTTTGAGGCACACAATGGAAGGGCATGATTGTGCATTCCTTGCAAGGTAATCACCAGGGTAAGTCTAGGGGACATACCTCAGCTCACAGAGTTACACGTCCTTTTCCTTGTGATAATTTTTAAGATCTATCCTGTCACTCAAAGGGAGGGGATTATATAAGATATCTGTTAGGAGGATTCCACGGAGTAGTTTGATTTACATGGTTTCAGTTAGTGAGAAAACTCTCAGAAGTGAGAAGGTTAGATGAATT